>DWHP01008526.1:0-10523 GCA_018247895.1 Parnassius honrathi | reverse complement strand
AAAATAATTTTTTTTAAGTAAAACAATGCTTATATTAATTATCATTTACAATAAAATCTTAAATTAAAATTGAATGAATCAGTGTTCTTTATTATTAATCATTCGATATTTATTCCAATATTAATTTCAATAATTGCAATGGTATGTATTTAAGTACATGAAAAATGGTCAAATATAAAAAGCCTGACAAAAGTCGGACAGGCCGGACACCGTCTAATTTGGCCAGACACGCAATCAAAAAGCCTGACTGTGTCCGGCTTTATCCCGACGCCTGGCAACACTATACCAAGCCAATGTACCTACAGAACTTCAGTGCAATGGTGATTCGCGCTTGACTAGTTTTTTGTTGCAGTAGAATTTATGCAGTGGTTTAGAACCGGTTTGCAAAATTTCTTATGGCAACATAATTACATACGTAAACGGCTGTCACATTACATACATACACGGCGACAACTATAAAACTCAAGCTTACTACTAAACCAACAATGGGCGCATCCTTCCACTATAAGAGGAAATTTCCAGTATAAGCTGTCCTCTCATTCTTCGTAATGCGTCTACAATTTGAGATCAGCTTATACTGGAGTATGTATTTTGACAATTATGTAGGCACGTGTACTAATAACATATCCGTTAAATGCTTAGGTAGGTAGAAGATACTCACGTACAATACTCACAATTTAGCTAAAGCTAAACTATCAGGGTACGTCAGTACTCAATACGTTCATAATTTTTATGTATTTATGTAGTAGTTAGTACTATAGTCGGATAAGTTATTTTTTAAAAACGTTACCCCCACACTAGGATTTTCTCCTGTATCATGGAGGCAGTTTACAAATATAAATTGCATAAGGACAAACATCCAGATCCGGAACAGTTACTTGTAGGTCATACAAATACTTGTTCTGTGCGGGATTCGAACCCACGGACTCCAGCGCAGCAACTCATTGCTAAGCCAATGCGCCACGGAGTGACGATAACGTAAGGACGGATAAGTAAGTTACAGTTTTATTTCTTTATAGTTAAGATAGGTAGGTACTTACAGACCCCACTTATATTTATTTTATTACTAACTAAGTGCTAGTATCTGCACTACGGGTTGGGGGTTCGATTCCCATACGGAACAAATATTTTTATGACCTACAGATAGTTGTAGGTAATTTTTTATCTTTTTTTTCATAAACGTTGCCCCATGTTTGATTTCTCCCGAATCGTGAACGGTGTGTTTACAAACGAAAATCTTCACATACAGAAACACCTGTGACTAGTAGCGCAACAACCAATGGCTTAGCCACTGCACCAAACGTGTCATATGCTAAATTTTTACATAATATTTGTAATCACTAATACTGTAAGTAGATAGGTCGGTAGATACTTACTTCATTACGTTCATCATACGTTTGCCCGTTTCTTTAATCCAACCCAATCGCTTCTTATCTTTATTACACTTATTTCCCATTGCGCCAACAATATAAACCTAAGTATCTATTTCAATATTTTAATTTTACGTCGTCTTGTTGCGTAATGTGTGTTCTGAGCGCAAGCGACACAACTCTCCCATTCGAAAGCCGACGCGAGAGTGAGCGCTGAGCGGCAGTGGCGAGTGGCAGGGAATAAAATTTTAAAATGACGATAGTTTACGTAATTTCTTTTTACAGTGAAAATAATGATAATAAAAATAGAATAAAAAAATAAGCCCTGCTTTATAGTTAGCTCATTTAGTATACAAAGTTTCATGATCCAATTTGAAGTATTTTTTGAATACTAGCGGTTTATATTTCGGTTTGGAGGTAACTCTGGATTTTTATTCTATCTAGAAAATTTTATGGAGTCGTGTTTTCGTCTAACATAGTACTTAACATAAATCCTCAACTTCACCATAAATTTATTTCAAAAACAGTGCTGCAGTATTTTAGGCATAACAGAAGGTCTCGCTAACCCATTTGAGGTAGTATAGGCCCTTAACTAACTATCTGGTTATTTTTATAGAAGAAGAGATTCAACGGGGTACAAAACTTTTGGTAACGCGATTGTCAGTCCGTCTTCCAAGTGTGGCGCTTTTGGCTCATCCTCCCTTCAATGAAAAGGGCCCAGCTAGTCACGGTTTAATGGAAGCCTATTATGGACAAATGAAAAAGAAAGGAGAGCTATTAGAAATTCTCGAATGTTTAGCTTTTTCAGTTTTAATAAAATTTTATTAAGCAGTGCTGTAAAAATGGTACTTGGTAATAACATCACATTCTAAAAAAATCAGATCTTAAGTACCGATTAGTTAATAATTATTATCTAGGGTTTGAAAAAACATTGAATCTTCGAGAACTTCTTGGTCCATATTCTATTTCTTTATTATTTTGTTGTTATGATCGAAAATTACCTTAGCCTGATAAACAAAAAGCGTGATATAGGTGACAATGTAGCAGCACATGAAGACAGTGAGCTTGACAGTGAAGGCGACCTTGAGACGGCCGCGTGTTATAGTATAGCCTTTAGCCATCAGTACCAGCAGTAGCAAGAATGTCATTTCCGACATTCCACAAAGAAATTGGCCTGGAAATTGATAGTAATTATAGACAATTTACGCATATATACGTTAGCATTTAAAATATGTTCTTATATTTTTTTATTTTCATTTTTTTATTCAGAGTAGATGGAGAATGTTACTGATATCATTGTGAAATTTGGTATACAAATTGCAATCATTATGGAGTAATGTTACAATGATGACCTGATGCAGGAGGCAAGACTTCGATGGAACTCCTGATTCTTTGTGTGTGCGTAACACGTTGTTTTGTATTGTATTATGTATGAATTCGATTACTAGGTGGTGCAAATGACTGTTAATGGTTCACACTAGTGGGAACACAAGTTAGGGTTATTTATTTTTAAGGGCAGGGACACACTGGTCCCACTGGTATTAAACGATAATACATTAGAAACACGCTTATCGAAAGCAACTAAGCAAAGCAATCACACGCGTGCGACGCAACGTCGATCTGCGATGTCCAGATTGGCCATTCTCAAACTCACTTAGAATTTGAACATGGTAGGTTGGTAAAAATTTGTACTTGCACGTCCGCTAAGAAGTGACAAGAGTATCTGACGCCAAACGTACGTCGCATACGTAGGTCAAGTGTGTACATAAACCTAGGAGCGTTGCAATGCATGCGTTGCTTGTGTGGGACCATTCTGTCCGTACTCTTAATCTTACCTATGGCCCTGGCCGTCATGAAAACCACGCCCGTAATAGCGTATCGAATAGTTGCGAGGCTCTGAATGATGACACCACAGTGCTGTGCGACCACGGACATCAGGAACAGTTTATAGGTGGAGTGCAGTAAGTGACGTGACTTGAGCTCCACACTACACATCACAACAGCTACCATCATCATTACATAGGCGAATGTATACGCTAGAAGGATTGGCAGGACGTCTGGAATGAGGATTAGTAAAATTATTGTCGTAGTATATAATATAATAAGATGATGTATAGTTTTACTTACAGAACTCGTCGGCGGAGAAATGTTCGCGCCAAAAATCTCCATCGGGGCCGTTAGTCATTAAGAATTTATATCTGACATCCAAGCCCTGGAAACAAAAGTTAAAAGTAGTTAGGCTAAAGCTTAATATTAATTCTATAAAAATGTAATCTATTTTTCGATTTTATTTACAAATATGTACCTTAGAGCTTTCACAATTGCTAATAGCAATAAACCACCATCGTTCCCTTGCTGAACGGAATCTTCTAGAGTTGTGACAAGATACGATAAGTTTTTCTGTACCCCCATTTTTTACAGTACCAAGGCCGCCCAGATTAGCTCCCGAATTAAGCCGACGACGTCGGAAGCGCTCGTACAGTTCAAATGTTGAACGCTTTATTTTATACTGTGAAAGTACATTCATAATATTATGTGTAATTAATATATTAATAAAAATTGACTGTCACGATAATTTTAACGAATTATAATACACTAGCGATCCGTTCACGCTTCGCACGGGTGATTTCTGAATTTAGTACACTTACTGAATTAATTGTAATAATCAATTTTAGTAAGCATTTTTTTTTGATCAGCCGACGTGATATCTTCATCAGGTACCTAACATAGTCGTAATATTCTTTTAGATTGAGTTGAATTGGCGATTTTTACTCTCACCGGCTAAGTTTAATTTGTCTTTCGAATAGTGCTGTATAAAAGCCGTATTAAATTTAAATATTTGACTTTGACCAAGCATTGTTAGATAATTACTTCCTACGTTTGTTGCCTAGATGTTCATAACGTGATGAAGAAATGGAATGTATTAGATTTTTTTTATAGGATTAAGGGTGACAAACGAGCACACACAGTCCATCTGATGTTAAGTGGTTGCTGTGGCCCACAAACATCTATATCTATCCTCGATTACAAATCAAAACGCAGATGCTATGCCACCCGTGAGGACTAAGATGGAATGCCTTGTTTCCACTAAAAATGAGTCTCCGATTCTCTACACTCACCATAAAGTAGTAGCGAGCGTAAAAAGCAGCGTTGTGCTGCTATTTTACGCTTGTATTCTGCGAAAGCTTTGTGCTTCCCCGGTGGTGCCGACCCATTCCTGCTACAACCATACCACAAGTATAGTTGAAGCATGGCTCTACCACGTCTATAATGGTCTTCTTTGTTTGAAGTTGGTAGTTCAGCAATTTACCACCAGGTGGACTGTAAATTCATTTGTCACTTCAAATTTATAAAAATAAATATGTCTACTCACTCCACTAGTGTTGTTATTGAACAATATCTCAACATCTTTTAAATTTTCTGACAGACTATCATCTTCATTTGGTCCTATTGTTTCCCATAATTCATCCTCAGGTAGTCCAGTAGTAGAAACATTTAGATCGTCTGTTGGGAACAATTCGTACCAAGTGGTATAATTTATATCGGCAGTGGTAGTTTTGGGCTTAGGTGTTGTAGTTTTAAGAAATTGATCGTAAAACGAAGTGTTGTGTGGAGGTTGAAATTTGTTTCCTTTTGGGTTTATATTCTTCGATGATGTTGTTGGAGTACTCCTTTTTGTTGTTGGTTTAGTTGTTGTTGTGGTTGAACTGTAATTATTAGGATAGATGCATTAATTTCAAAAGCTAGCAATTTCTTATTAAGTAATCGGTTATGCTTTCGGGGATGCAGGTGGCTCAGGACCGTGCTCTGTGGCATTCCTTGGGGGAGGCATGAAGGAATGAATGAATCGATGAATCGGTTATAAACTTATAAGTAATAAATTCTAGTCCCCGAAACTAGATTCTAAAATAACAATAAAATATTTCATGGAATCAAATATTTTTCATACTTCCTAAAAATTTAAATGTAATAATATTAAAATAAGATGTAATTGATGATGATGTGTGATTGTTAAACCAACCCGACAATGGTATTTTATACTTCCGATATTTCGAGCGCTTTGTTGCACCTGTAGAAATAGAAAAACTTTTTACTCCTAAAGTCCTAACCCAGCTACTTACAGCTTTTTATTATTAAAATTGATCCAATTTACGCATAATGAACTAACCTATCTTACACCTAAGAGCTTTAAAAAGTAAATATGTTATCACTCGCAACTAAATAGTAGTGATTTCATACTCAGCTTATAACTTTGCGCCTTTTTTTTAAATGGCCTATTATTTTCTATCGTCTATCATTGCGTTGCATATTTAATATTTGTTTAATTACATAATTTCTAGCTTCTCGTAATCAGATCTTGTCCTCATGGTCGGTCTTTTTGACTATAATTTCAAAAATAACAATGAATAAATTGTTTAGGAACACGTTTTTTTTATAAACATTTGTTTGTAGTGATCTTGCAGTTAAAATAAACAAACCTTTTGCCCGCTGGTAACTCTTTATTGGCTCTAGAAACTATACATCCAGAATATTCTGTTTCGGGGTACCAGTGTGACAACTTTATCATTTGATTCTGTCCAGCCTTATTTAGAACTGCTTCTCGTTCCTTGCACGTCTGTGTGATGAAAATTAAAAAATTAGATACTTGATTTTAATATAATGTATGAGAAAGAATGAATAAAGGCAACTTTTCTTTGACTTCAAAACTAAAAAAAATGAAAAAAAAATTCACGTTTGCGTAGTTGAAATAAGTACTTCTTTTCTTCTTAGGAGTCTGTTAGGTAATTAAGTTATATACCAATCTCTTACTTACATGGTTACTGGATTGGGAGGTATTCCATCTTGCTCCTCAGAGGTGAAGTTGGTTGCAGATCCCATCAGATGGACCGTAAACTTGTTTGTCACTTCAGTTTTTTAAAAACACATAATAACTTCTTTAATCTGTGACTACCATAGAATACTATAATACACAATAGAATGGCTGTCAACCTTATTTTGTAAGAGGTAAGGCGTCGCCGGGAGCACACATTCAAGCATTTACATCGTATTATCAGTTATTCATTACTACAAACCCGGATCGTTTGTTGTGACCTGACCTGTGTTGACAAACGGATTTTAGTACATATTTATTTGTAAATAGCGTGCAATTTGGAATTTTTTAAATAATTTGCCTGCGAAATTTGGAAACGATTGTAACGTCAAAACACATCTCGTGTTGTCATTTATACGTGTGAATTGACGTGTTAGTGGCATCTTAGTGGCTACACGGGCTCCGCCCACTCCCCCGTTCTATTACGTATGTGTTATAGTATTCTATGGTGGCTACCATGTCAATGTAGCCAATAATTAAGCCTCTCGACTTCAGAAGTATGTATAAATTACTTTTTCTTTTCAGTTCTTTGCAGTTGGTCTTTTACTTTTTTTTAAAACTTTAATAAATAATCTTAGGGTAGGAATTTTTTGAATTATTGAGGTAATAGGTCTATTTAATTAAAAAAAATTAATATCGTTTCTCAATCGGCGCAGATATCGCGTAACATACATACAAAAACATACAGTGAAATTGAAACTCAATTCAATTTTTGAAGCCTAGTCTAGTATGAAGTTTTACTTGGTGTTTCTCTTAGTCGACACTGAGGAAGGCCACCAATTTTTTTTAAATTCTGAGTGATGGTTTGTCTAATGCTGCCATCTCATAGAAATTAACATTTCTATACTCAATATACTAAATGCGTCATATAGTAGCACCTTCAGAGAATCTAACACGCGTAATCTATCGCGTGTGGTCGCAAAAGACGAAAGAGAGACTAAAACAGGTGATGGTCAGGATCATCTTCCTGATGCAAAGTAAAATTTATAACAAAACTGCGGTTACTTACCCGCCAGTCAGGCGTGGCAGTTGCTATTATGAGAAACACATGGGGGGGGGTATGTTCAGCGGTGATGATGGGCTGTAATGATGATGATGATACATAATACGTTAAATACTCACCAAACTACTGCGGTATACAGATGGCCATTGGCTATCGTCGTCGTAGTAAAGAAGTAGATTTGGAATTCCCATTTCGCGTTCAAATTCTATTAGATACTCAAACTGACCCTCCATTGATAAGAAACAAAATCGAGCGAGAAAGGCCCAGTTCTGAAAATTGTATGTGTATTTAAATTATTATTTCTTTTTTTTTTTTGATGAAGCCCAAGATGGTAAATCATTTCTTTCTTCCTTAATTTCTTAATAGGTCCATTATAGTCCACGGCTGCTTATGGGCCTCTCGTTACAGAAAGGATGATCGCCATGCTCGGCTGACGGATGGACAATTGTATTTCCATACGTCACCTTTAGCAATGCTGCTCGTCCCCGGTTTGACTATCTTACGTCCGACATAAGGGAGTCAGTTAATATTGCTATCTTATAGAAGCTATAAGGCTTTTTTATTATTAACAATATTTAATTTACAGTTTAGTCTTCTTTTATGATATGGTCGTCAATAATCGCCTGTTACGACACGCACAGGACAAAATGGGGTGATGTAATAACTTACGCCTCCCCCACACGCTATAAATTATAGGTAAGTAAACAAAATATTATTATTGAAAACAGTCTACTGACTCTTTTAAAAAAAGGTTTTATTCTCCAAATAATACATTCATTTGCACTAAATGTATTTTTGACGTTCTGAGCGGTTTCGATCGTGGCTACAATTTTTAATATTGTTTAAAACTATTAATAGCGCAGCAGATATTGTACAATGCAACAATTTGTATGCTATTTTGTATGAACTAATATGGAATCGCGGTGGTGGCGTCGGGGTCGGCGATGTAGTTAGTTTCTCTCTTCTAGACTAATTTGTTTAAGATCTTAGATAAATTACCATCAACATAAGTAATTGTATTGTGCCTAAAATTAGTGATGGGCCGAACGTGATTTGAACCGAATCCGAACTTCGGCCGAACATTCGGTTCAAATGAAATGTTCGGCCGAAGTTCGGCCGAACTTCAGTTCATTTTCGCGCGCTTTCTTGAGAGCGACGCGTCGTGACTTGTTTACGCATTTACTTCAAATACCACGACCGTATACCGCGCTCCCTCCCGTACCCCGAGCCGGCCGGTCATTATCAAATACGTCACGACATCGGCGCGTGTCGCGTGCGATTGTAATCAACAAAAATAATTGTTTTAAGTGGATTGACGAGGTTTTAAGTGATAAGTTTTGTTACCGGCTTATTCCAAAAATGAGTGCAAGGAAAAAATCAAGTGTTTGGACATTTTATACAGAAACTAATCAGACAAATAAAGTGAAATGTATCCTATGTGATTCGCTGACATCTCGTGGTGGTAGTGGACGTTCAGCGTCTACTTCTGCACTGACCAACCACCTTCGTGTGAAGTATGATCGAGAATACACACAATTACAACATCCCATTCATTCGCCAAATCCAATCCTTCCTTCAGTAAGACCTTCATCGCCGAATACTACTGAAGAGTTGCCCGCAGCGGAGTCATCATTACGTCAAGCGACCATTGAGGGCACATTTGAAAGTAAGTGGAAAATAGATGACCCAAGGGCTAAACAAATTCACAAAGCCATAGCAGAAATGATATGTGTGGATAATCAACCTACATCTATTGTAGAAGATGCCGGATTTAATCAGTTGCTAGCCATATTAAAACCAAAATACCAGATGGCCAGTCGAAAATACATTACTGAAACAGTGATAGTTGAAATGTATGAACAATTAAAAAAAGAAGATTTTCAAGCAACTATCCGAAGCTAAAACGATTTCAGTTACAAGCGACATGTGGACGTGCATCAATAATATGCGTTGTTTTTTCAGTTTTACTGTTCACTGGCTTGACAACAATTTTGTACTGCAACATGGGATGCTGAAAATGAAATCGTTTTCAGAGCAGCATACAGCGCATAATATCCAGTGTGCTCTAGAAGAAATAGCCGAGTCATGGAACATCTCAGACAAAATACATGTTATCGTCACTGATAACGGCCACAACATTGTGAAAGCCGTAAATGACAGTCGTTTTGAAGGAAAAACGTGCTTCATTCACACTTTGCAACGAGCAATTCACGGTGCTTTAGACGCGCAGGAAAGTGTTAACGAAGCAATAGCGGTAGGGCGTCGTATAGTGACTCATTTCAATCACTCACAACCGGCTCAAGAAAAATTGCAGCTGATACAGACTTAGCTCAATGTACCCAAGCACAAACTTATTCAAGACGTCAGCACCCGCTGGAATAGCACTTTTTATATGATTTTAAGGTTACTGGAGCAAAAGAGTGCGATTTCGTTGTACATATCTGACAACAGTAACAATATAAATTTGCAAAATTTGACAGAGAGACTATGGGATCATCTGAAAGAATGTCTTGCTTTACTTCAACCTTTCGAAAAAATCACAAAAAAAAAGAGCTCTTCCTACTCCTGTATATCAGAGGTCATTCCCAACTTGAAGATTCTTTCGAAGTATTTGATCAAAGAAGAAGTTAAAGTGGCTTGTTCTAATACAAACACAATGCGTCCGTCACAAAAAGAATGACTGGATAGACGTTGTCAGGGATTGAAGATGACAAGTACTATAGTCTAGCAACAATGCTAGATCCACGCTACAAAACGAATTTTTTTACACCAGATAATGTACCAATGATTAAACGTACTTTCCTGGAGTAATTTGTAAGAAGGAACGAGGATATTGGGTCAAGCAGCGATGAAGAAGTTGTTCAGGTAGCACAGAGATCCACGTCATCATCCAATTGTGAAAACACACACAGAACGTTCTGGTGCTGCTACGAGGAACTAGCAGCAGTAAAGTTACCGATAGATGTAGAAGAAACCAAAAGTCCGAGTGCGTCAGAGCTAGACAGATATCTCAGTGAAGTTCTGCTACTCAAAGACCTATGTCCATATGGCTGGTGGGCTAAGAATAAAGACAAGTTCCCTAATATGAGTTGTTTGGCTCGAATATACTTATCGTGTCCCGGAAGCTCTGTATATTCTGAGCGACTTTTTTCGGAGGCAGGAAACATATACGAAAAAAAACGTAACAAACTTCTGCCAGATAAGGCAGAGTCTTTAGTGTTTTTGCACCATAACCTGCCTCTAGTAAATTTTGAATATGAATAGATAGATAAGAAAAGTT
>DWHP01008525.1:0-10523 GCA_018247895.1 Parnassius honrathi | reverse complement strand
ATATATATATATATATTTATGAGTTTTTATTGTGGGATACATGGGAATCCTTATGTCAATTTTATTTATTCTTTCTTTTATACTCCTCTTCTTACAAATCATATATTAATTTTTTAATAACAATTCTGGTGTATTATTTACTTATGTTATTTCGTTTAAGCCCTATTATATATTTGTGTGTTGTCTTTTATAAGTAAAATTAACGTGCCCGTAATTTAAACGCATGTTTACTTCATAAAAATACCCATGCCAGCGATGGGCAACAGCGTTAAAGGGGTGAGATTTCTGGCACTGCGTTATTCAATCTATAACGAGAGGGGTCATTGTCCAGCTGTGGACTTTTCATCATTGTCATTATCAGAATCTGTTTTATAGAATTAGGGTGACAAAAGTTTAGACGTGGTAGAGCCATGTTGTAGCTATATTAATTATACTTATAGTTGTATCACGAATGAGTCGGCTCGACCATTGAAGGACTACGCTCACACATTCGTGCTACAACCATAATATAGCTGCAGCATGGCTCTATCACGTATAAATTAATCTTCTTCATGGCGAATATTTTATAAATATCAAAAATAGCACAAAATTATTTACGTCCAAAAATGGCAAACGCCATGTGCACTTTTATATTCTGTTTAAGAAATTAAATAAAATGGTACGGAAAATAAAAAGGTGGTTAAAAGACGAGCTTTTTATTTTTGCCAGCCCTATTACTGTATTGATTGCAGACAATGGTTTTGTGAGAGAATATTCTTAACGACCGTGACATGTATTCGTCTTTTGTCCTTTATATTAATAAGCGATGAGCCGTTACTTACTTTTTATAAAATTGCTTAAAATGTAAGGCTTGTAGTCGTCATACTATTTTAATTCTTATAGTTTAGAGAATAGAGTCGACAGTTATATTGTTTAAAGCAACGTGAGAGAACAACAAAAGAGTTTTTTTTTTACCTAATCTGATTAAATGCGATTAAACATTTCAAGAGCATCTCTTGTAGACTTGGCAAAGTCGTCTATTGAAGTTTTTTATTCTGTCTTTTATCACAATGTGAGTTTTTATTCATTCAATTCATTCATAACATTCAATTCATTCAATTATTCATACTGAACTTAGAGTAATTTCATACATACGTTTGCATAGGGAAAACCTACTATTCTACATAAATGAAATAAATACACATGTCTCGCTTTTTATAATTTAATTTTCAAACAAGGGAAAAAGGCGCAACTTCTATGAAAGATGTTACGTATAATTCATACGTGTAAATAGAAATGTCAAGTGGTCGTCATTGGTCTCTTTATACTACGCCAAATATGAGAACTACACTCTTACCTTCTGATTTACTAGAAAAATGACATCCCTATTGTAATGTACAATAGGATGTGACGGTCCTTTACAGGACGTGGCGTGTTTAATCTATAGTGACTTCGTTCGCAATTTTAGCGACGATCGGCATTTATATACTTCATTTTTGTTTAATTATTTATTACTTTATTATTTGTCTAAAAATATAAAACAAATAGGACTAGACTTATTCCGAATTGAATCGTATGATCTAGGAAGTTGTTTTCTAAATCGAATGAGAAAAAAAAAAATAGTTAGGAAAGCATGAAGACTAAGTCTTGACAGACACACTTTACACAAGCGAGTTGGATCAAACCTGTAATCCCAATTTCATATGCTGACCAACAATCTGCCCCGGCTTTGCACAACTGTTTTCTAGATCTCGACAACAGCGAGACTTATCGAGTCCAATTGTGAATGTGTTTAGCCGTTCTCAAGTGATGATTTTGATTGAAATATTTCGAAATCATGACGATAACGTCGTGCCGCTGTTATTGTACGGTAGCAGTACCCTCCGTGTACACTCCGTGGACCAAATTCAATGTCGGTTAAACAAACACTGTCAGTATTTATTCTCTGTGCGTGATAATTTGACGGACATATACTGGCCAAATTTTTCATGATATATTTCAAATTATGCAACGATAGAATGAAATTCCATTTTATTAGACTAAGTTTTGGTTGTAAAATGTCAAATGAAGCTTCTATAAACTTTCATTGGTATAAGTAAGTATTACGAACCGGATTAATAAAATCTTTAATTTTTACTAAGTCGTCTATAAATTTATCGAAAACGTTTTCTGTTTAGCTAATGGCTCACCAGTAAGGTGTCTATGTAACCTTGTAAAAGAAAGAAATTGAGAATAATATAGCTCTCTTATTTTTTGCCATGTTAAACAACATATGTATAAAGAGTTACGCTATGAGAATTTTGTTCTTATTTTAGGACTCTCTCTCTATGATAGTAACCACTCTGAGCTACGGAATCATTGGAACCCCTATAGATTGCTTAGCAGGAGAATTGTCAACCGCAGATTTTATCACTTTGAGTTGCAATCAGGAAGATGCTGCCAATATAGTTTCGGTTTCCCTCTGTCGTCTCTTATGACATCAATGTGATTGTGGCGGCTCTCCCGTCGTGCTACAGGTGAATCGCAGCGAAGCCTGAACCGCATATCGATTAGTGCTGCAAAAATAATATAAACCAAAATTAGTCGAAATGCAATAAAATTTATTATTAATGATATTCGTATACACTGATGATTATGATGTTTTAAGTTAGTTATAATTCATTTCATCATCGTTACAGCCCTTCACAAATCTACGTGGAGCAAAGACCTCTCTCACATTGATGTGCCATCTGCATTCATCGAGGAACCGTGCAGGAAGCATGGTTATGTTCTCTTATCATATCATAGTTATGTATCTATACGTAAATGTGAGTCACCGACGGAATAGTAGCGACATTACTGTGACAACACTGCTACATCATCATGCAGAGTCAGCTGCCTTTGCGTTGCTACATTCCATGTTTTTGTGTATTTTTGTTTTATTTATTGATCTATATCGTTACCATTACGGCCGATTTAAGTCCACGCCTGTACCTAGGCCTACTCCATAAATCGCTTCAGAGGGGGGTTATTTGCCATAGTTAAAATGTTTGGCAAACGTTTGTAAGGAAGATGCTGCTGCCTATCTCCTGATTTGTTTCCTCTGTTGCCTCTTATAACACACGCGAGACGATATGGGGTAGTAGATATTCTTACATCACCACTACTATGTTGTTTCATATCTCATAAACGTATTTCTTTGTACGTTGTGTTGTATGTGATGAATAAACAAATCATTCTTCAAGCGCAATACTGCACAACTCATTAACATTTTGCTCCTTAAAATCACGGGCATATTATACAATAATTTCTCATAAAGCCTATTTGCTTTTTCTCACGCCCTGCCTTGGAGAGCGTAAAGTATATAGCGTTATAAAGTTGCCCCGAACTGAATAAATCTCAACTTTAACGCTAGAAGCATGATAATAAATGTATGGTTCAAATTTATACAGTAAATAACATTTTCGTGAAATAATTTAATTCAATTACGGAACTCTGTTTTACTTCTTATTAAATTTTATTTTAATTTTTTCTACTTAGTACAAAATTTTGAGTTTAGTTAATTCGTCCATCGATGAACCATTGGCTTATGCTGTTCTTTTTTTCGGGTCCCTTGTTAAAGTATACTATAAAGTACACACTTTTATATAGAATAAGGGTGACAAGCGAGCACACAGCCCTGCTGATGGTAAGTGGTTGGTGTAACCCATAGCCATCTTACATCTATCCTCGAATAAGAATCAAAGTGCAAAGATGCGACGCTACCCCTGAGAACTAATGTGGAATACCTCGTAACCTGTAAAAAGTGTCTCCGGTTATCTACACTCACCATACGAAACACAACAGCCAGCAACCTTCCCGGGTCGAGTCGACCCATTTAGGCTACAACCATAATGTAGCTACAACATAACTCTACCATAAAATAATTTTTTAAAGTTAATTGAACTTTTTGAATTTTTTTCCTTTGTTTTTATCTATTAGATCTATTGGGATATTGTTTGGAATTTTAGGCAAAATGTGTGCCCATACCCTCCTCTCATATTCATTGTTACAGTTTGCCAGATTATTCAAAGTTAAGTAAGATAGTTTTCTTAAGTTAGACCCTCTAGTTTTAGTATACAAATAATTTGTATTTAGGCTGTTTTCTGATACAACAGTAATTTTTATTTTGTAAAATATATTAAGAATTTAACGGTTTTGAAATAAATTATGTTAGATATCTTTATAATGATATATTACTTTCTCTGAAGTGATTTGTAAATCTGAGTGTAGTTTTTTATTCTATGTTATAAAGATTATTATTCGTCTATTTTAGTTCTCTCTTCACCTTTTTGCCAATTATTAAATCGTCCTTTAAATTTTTAGAGGTAAATACGAGGTAATAAATCATTTGAAGAGAGCTGTTTGCTTAACCTAAATTACTCGTGAATGTGGGCCTTAATCTAAGCAGGAACATCTTCATTTCCTAGTGACGTCGGCAAGGATCTTGCTCGCCTTGATTTATTGAGCGTGTGCACAGTCCACACTCTCCCCACCTTACCTAAGCATGCAATTGGGATCCGAAATAAGGTTGTTTTTTCTAACACGTGATCAGGTGCACCGGCATTGAATTTGCGGCTACGTAGGCAACGATTCCTGTGTATACTACTAGAACGGAAATTCAAAGTGTGTCAGAGCTGGAAATGTGTCACACAGTAGATCGTGAGGCCGCAGGCGCTATCAATATGCAACGCGGTTGTATTTTCATTTACTACGGTTACTCCTTTGGGCAAATAGGAAATAAAGTTAAAAACTTTTCTGAAATACACTTTAAATTACGTTTACGAAGCGCGCACATAAATGATAATAGATATTAAACAAAATCAGTATTTGATTGTTTTTAGCGACGATATGTAACTAATTCTTTATATCTATTTACTTTATTGTTCTCTATGATAAATTTTTAAGTTAAAAATTGATTATAGATAAAAAAGTTATTGCATTCCTGCCGCCTAGCGGCGCCACTCGTTTTATAGCATAACGTAAGCTTAAGTACTAACCTTTAATTTTGTAATTTTTAAGGTGTAAATTAAGGTTTTTGATAAAGTTTGGTGTAAATAAGTAAAATAAAACTACCCCAATGCTAAAAAAATAATAAAAATATTACGGGGGTTAATCACCACTATATTTCTGACTTCGGGCTGCTACCAAGAATTTCTTGACAAAACCTAACAAATGATTTGAGGATTCGAAACTGGGGCCACATAAGCAGTCGTGTTTTCAATCACTTGGACGACGACGCACCTAAATTCTCTAACTATTCTCAGAAAAGCTTTTGTCCAACAGTAGATTATTAAAAATGAATAATTGGATAAACATCTCTAAATATATATAATATTCAATCTGTGTTTTTTTAATGTAAAAATAATATCTACAAGATGCATTTTTTTTCTACAACAGCATTGTACGCACTAAGCATGCAATTACAATGAATATATTGTAATAAAGTTCATTTTCGCATAAACATCGTCACCCGACCGTGCGGACAAATTGAACCGCCCCTCGGAACAAATCCGCGGAATTAAAAAGCCAATCTAAGTTATCCCATACAATTACTAGCCACTTACCACACCTCCCGACTTAGGGGGTAAACAGCATTAATAAACGGTGAAGACGTCACGTAAGTAACCTTCGGGATAATTTGTATCAGCGGGGGAAATATTTGTCACATTTTAGTAGAGGAGGTACAGACCAAAATACTATTAAATTATTTTATATTATTTTTGTGGTAGCAACGTCTCAAGTTAGAAATAAGTAACATGAAACGCAATAAAATCCATAAAAGTAGTTTTATATTTAGTTGTCATAAATAGCTTATTTTAGAAAGAAGAAAGAAAGAAACAGACATTTATTACGCATTTTATTATATAATAAGGGTAATAAAGGAGCACACGGTCCATCTGATGGTAAGTGGATGCTGTGGCCCTGAGACATCTACATTTATCCTCGATTAAGAATGAAAACGCAGATGCGTTGTCACACCTGAGGACTAAGATACAATTCCAGTAAAAAAAGGATCTCCGGACCTCTACACTCACCATACGAAACACAGATATAATAAGTTGTTATTTTACGCTGGTATTCTGAGAGAGTGTGGCCCTTCCCTAATCGTGCTATAACCATAATAAAGCTGCAACTTAGCTCTACCAAGTATGAAAATACGACATATACACAAATACGAGATATACATAGTACTTAGTACATGACCACTTGATATACATAATACACTGTTTGTGCCCGATTTGAGCGGGGAACCGGTTGATGGCGGGGCGCGGGGAGGGGTTCTTATCGCAAACTGCGGCCACGCCGCACAATAGTTCAGTTGCTTTGGAGCTGCCCCGGCAGCGCCGCGTCTGAAGCTAATTGCGCTCGCGACAGAATCTCAAGTTAAATCGAAATCGTATAAGCGCTTGACGGCCGCCATTGTTTTAGTTTCGTTTCGTTAATATACTTGATAACGAGGGCTTTCTTTGAGATTGAGTGATTGATTTAACTTGTTATTAATTTGTGTCGAGGGTTGTTTAGGCGGCATTTTAATATTTGGATTGTTATGGGCCCCAATCCAGTCGACCTTTGCCTGGGCAACTCAGGGCCGTAAAATACACTATTGTACACTTAACAATAATATTACGAAACGAAGTGTTTTTGAGTAGGTACCACCATACCTAAACGGACAAAAAAAACCTTTATTTGTAGCTCCAAGCAGCAACGCTTCCACTTCTGTGCTTTATCTAAAGGGTATGTACCGTTACCCTAACAGCCTATTGTAAGTCCAAGGCTGAACATGGGCCATAATATACCCCATAGATTGCCTTACAGGATTGATTTTTGCCATAGTTGCCACGCTTGGCAAGTGAGTTGGCAACCGCAAGTTTATTCTAGTTGTTCTTAGGAAGACGCTGCTGCCCATCTCTTAGTTTGTTTCCCCTTGTCGCCTCTTGAGGCATCCACCGGATGATATCGGGTAGAGGATATTACACCGCCTCTACACGAATATGTACGGTTTATGTCTGAATGGCTTTAGAATAATAAAAGTCCCCTATTATATAAGTCTGAGAATAAAAAAATAAAAAATTCGAAGACATGTAAAGTTCGTCAACACGCATTGGGGCAGGGATGCGGACATTTCCTTGCTCTAATACTTGCCCTTTCCGTGCCCTAATAGAGATGATGTCAAGAGCTTAAATTTTTTCCAGAATAAGTTTTATATATTCGTAAGTTTTCATTATATCTTGTTTTGTTTAAGATATGCATATATTATCTGAAGCGCTGATTTTCGGTAAAGATACACAGCGACTTAGTGAATGAAGATCAATATCAGGCACCTACTTTGGCTAAGAAGCTTATCGTGCAAACTATGCAGAATCAAGGCACGCTGGTGTTGCTACAATCTAGCTAGACTGTTGCACCAAACCTATTATAGTAACTTTATTAGAGGATTTATCGAGAAAAATACTTATACGTTATTAACATTGACACGCACACGCGTATACTGGGGCATGGTCGTGAGATGCCCTAGTTTTTTATGTATAAAACTGAATTGATAAACGAAGTTACAGTCCACCTGATAGATTACACGTGATAGAGCCATGCTGCAGCAATATTACTGGTATAGTTCAACCGGGAATGGACCACACCTTCACAGATAACCAGCGCAAAATATCAGCTCAACGCTGCTGTGTTTCGTGTGGTGAGTGTAGAGAACTAGAGATCCTTTTTACCGTAAACGAGGCGTTCTATCTTAGTCCTCACGGGTGACAACGCATCTGTATTTTGATTCGTAATCGAGGATGGGCGTGGATATCTATGGGCCACAGCAATCGCTTACCATCAGGTGGACTGTGTGTTAACTTCAAATAAAGAAGACTATAGATACGTTGTCATTTCTGAGGTCTTATATGGAATGCCTCGCAGCCCGTAGTTAATCATGATCAGAAACTAAGCCTAAACCAAAATATAAAAACTTCGGTTACCAACTAGCTCGTCAAGCGTGGCAACTATGGCAAATATCCCCCCTATAAGGAAATCTATGGGGGATATTTGTTCAGCAATGGACCTTAGACAGGCAGGAATGATAACGGTAGAACCACCTGAAAATTAAAGTCAAGGGTTCTTGGAAATCATCTTTCTCACATCGGGCTCGCGTAACAATAAATACATGCCAGGGTAGGCCACCCCTCGGTTTATTATGACAGTACGTGCACACGGGCACGTGCTTATGAGCCTACTCGTACACGTTTGCACAGTATACCAGCGTGAAATAGCACTATGCTTCTGAACTTCGGGATATTTATTACCTACAACGGTAACATTTCGTCTTAATTGTTAGCAACAACGAATCTGCATTTTAATTCTGTAGATGCCTGTAGGTCTCGGCAACCATCTACCAACAAGTGGATCGTGTGCCTATTTTATTTTTATTATTAACATTAATTCTGTAAATATCTGTATTCTATGGAATTAATATGTTTTAAATAATACCTTCCAACATTTTAATATGAGTAAATTGAGGTGGTTAAAATCGATCGGAAGGCTATTGCATTTTGTGCTCAAATATGTATATTACATACGTCATAGTCATAGAATACTATAATACATACATAATAGAACGGGGGAGTGGGCGGAACCCATGTAGCCACTATAATGCCACTAACACGTCAATTCACACGTATAAATGTCAACACGAAATGTGTTTTGACGTTACAATCGTTTCCAAATTTCGCATACAAATTATTTAGAAAATGGTGAATTGCGCCCTATTTACTAAAAAATATGAATTAAAAATTTAATGATGATCGTGAACATTAATCAAAAATCAAAAATGTGTAAATTTACTCAGTCTGTCAATACAGCGAATCGGGTTTGGCGACGCCAATCCTAGTATAAAATAAAGTTGACAGCCATTCTATTGTGTATTATAGAATTCTATGAAGATTACAGGGTATTTTAAAAGCCTATTTTTGATAAACATTAACCCTTGCGCTACTACGGCTCTGACTCAATTTTACGGTAAGCGAGCGAATAACTCAGGTTCGATTATTACCTGCACCAAGAAAATAAGTTCAATTAAGTATTAATTTACCATGTATGCGCTCGTGAGAAAACTTGTATCACGAAGAAAATGTTTTAAGGACATGTGAAGTCTGCCTACACGAACTGGTGCGGCGCGACAGAATACCTGCTCAATAACTGCGTCCAACACTAGGACGTATACAGAATCTAATTTTACTCTACTTTTAAAAACTGTACATAGAAACCATTTTACAGACTTATGTATTGTTTTAAGGTGGCGTGGCTCAGAGTGGATACCCAAACAATACTGACTATACACACACACGTAATTTCAAGAAGTCGAAGGGTTGGCGTAACGCATAGCGATCATCGCACCTGGTTCCTACATATTAGAGAGTTACGAGAGACTGACAGAGGGTGGTATATGTGTCAGATCAATACCGACCCAATGAAAAGTCAGCTCGGCTACTTAGATGTTGTCGGTGAGTTAGTACCTTAATTGCGTTCAAGTTTTATAGTCTATACACGTATGTCAGTAATGCAATACTGATGTAAAACAGAAGCAAAGTTTTTTATATGTTATTAATTCTTATTAAACATGACGGAATTAATGTACACGGTATCTGTTATGTATTATTAGTAAATATTTATTTGTAAAAATATATAACTTGAAGAAAAATATTTTAACCTACTAAAAACAAAGAAAATGTTAATGTAATGTTAGTAAAACTATTTGTACTCTTAGTAACGTAGCTTACATTTTATACAGATATAAGAAAAAGAGTTGTGAATACTGATTAAAATCTCACAAACGCATACTCGTATAGTAAATAAAGACAGTCATACAGTACATACGTTACAACGTATAAGTGTGACCTTTTTTTATAAATTGAACAATTTTTATTTTATATTTAACTAAAATAATAATTAAAATTATAATATTTACAATTAATACAAATTATATACAAAAAAAAGAAACTAATGTAGAAAAACTAAAACTAAAATTTTAATAGTCAAAAAGACCTGCTCCCCGTGGTATAGTGCCAAGAACGCTGGCTGCGTTTCCTCGCTGAATACCTATACTTAGCCTTTGAGCGAGGAAAGAACCAGCCCTCTTATCAGCAGTAGCGATGACCAGTCGTGGATACAGTTCCTTTAGAAACTTCACTGCACGTGGACCCCACGGACCGATAGTCTCTACAACAAATGGCACAAATATGTCGTAATTTCTCAAAGACTCATACTTGCGCCATTTACTAGATTCGGCTACCTCTGATGCCGCCCCGGCTCTTAAAGAGGTACCCTTGAGATGAGAGGCCGCAAAAGTGTCAACGCAAGTAGCATCCCACACTAGGGCTTTACCTCTCTTCCAAGGGACCAAAGTCATACCGTCGGGTCTCTTGCCATCGTCTCTAAATATCCCTCAGGGCTCTAAGCCCGAAGGGATATTTATGGAGACAAGAGCCCTTCGGATGATTTCGTTTAAAGAACCGTGACGGGAAACCCTACCTGCA
>DWHP01008524.1:0-10523 GCA_018247895.1 Parnassius honrathi | reverse complement strand
GGCTGCGTGCTATCGCCAACGCTGTTTCTTCTGCATATCAATGATATGTTACAAACCCCTAACATTCATTGCTATGCTGATGACAGCACTGGTGATGCTCTGTACACCGGCCGTGCCAATGTTTCTCGGGAAAATGTCTCCAAAAACCGGGACAAACTTGTGATTGAAGTCTAGTCTTTGCTGAACAAAGTCTTGGATTGGGAGCGACTAAATCTAGTCCAGTTTAACTCATAGAAGACACAAGTTTGTGCGTTTACCGCTAAAAAGAACCCCTCTGTCGTATCTCCTCAGTTTGAAGGCTTTCCCCCTGTTGCCTCAGCAATTAACGGAATCCTCTGCGTTGACGTAGAGAATAGTGTGCAGTTTCGTGGTCACTAGAAGGAGAAGCACAAATTAGCCTCTAAAAAGCTGGGCGTGCTCAGCAGAGCGGGACAGTATTTCATGCCGGCACACCGCCTGCAAAATTTTACAAGGCGCAAGTTCGGCCTCCCATGGAATACTGTTCCCATCTCTGGGCTGGGGCTCCCCAGTGCCAGCTCCTTCTACTTGACCGCATCCAGCGCAGAGCGGCTCGAATCATAGATGATCGAGTGCTTTCCGATCGGCTCGATACACTGGCGCTGCAAAGAGATGTTGCGTCTCTTCTTGTATCTTTTTGCGTTTTCTATCGCATCTACCACGGGGAGTGGTCCGAGGAATTGTTAGAACTAATCCGCCCAATTTCGTGAACGCACTACGCGTAAACCTCCCGATACCATCCACACCATCAAAAAAAATTTGATAAACAAATAAAAAGTGACTTTTTTGAATTATTTACGGGTATATACCATTTATAACTCCTATCCTGGACAGATCGCTAGTCACTACTAAAATTGCAACTTTAATGACTGGTTTAACACGTGCTCCGTGCGTAAGGAAAACATATTGTGGAAATCTTTAGGTTTAAGGAATTAAAAGTATTCCGGACATAATCTGAAGTTCTCCAATTCGCAATGTAACACCGGGATCTCCTACGACTCTTACCTACTTTTCAAATCTCTTAGTTACGAGAGGAGATCCGTGCCCAGCAGTGGGACGTATATAGACTGTTTTCTTATGCGTGTAGCTATGCAGGTCTAACAAGACCAGTATTACTGCGACCAGTATGATTTATTGTGGTCGTATATATGGCTATAGTTCATTGTTAAGTCCTATATATTCAATGAAGCGAAGAAGTCGCTTAGCTATGAACAATTTCACTTCCTCTGTGCTAAGTAGGTATATAATTATCCAGATGAATGGTACGATTACGCATTTTTAATCGGTCTAATTTAATAACTCTGTGAGGAAATGTTCCATGTTTTTGAATTTTCACATCGCTTCAAAATTCATGGTACTACCAAAACCATCAGGATGTTTGGCGGTCCACCGTTGTGTGATTATGCTAAAAAATATGCTAAAATGTTTCACTATGCAATGTCTCTGATCAGTGTCAGAGGTGTAATAGAAAGACAAAAAGTCTTCTCGACATTGACTTGTAAGCAAGGACCTACGAGCTATAGAGTGCAACGATTCCGCCGCGTCGCTGACTGCAGTTCCGGGCACCCTGGCCCCTAATTTCGGAGTGAGGCTCCTCTAGTGGGGGGAGGGGGTAATGTAATTCAAGGGCCCCTCAAAATGAGGAAGACTACATAATGGACCTCAAAGAGTCTGCATCTTTGAGGTCCATTATGTTTTATATAACATCATAATAAAGTGTCTCTGTAAATTTCCCACCTTTGAATGAATAAAGGCAACTTGGTGGTGAGTGAGACAAACATTATCGAAGTATGAATGTAAGTATAGTGACACAAATACCTACTTTCTGATGGCTGAATTAAGATTTACCGTTATATATTTATCTTTGGCTATAACTGTTGTTGTATTGGTTGATGGAGTATGTGTCGATCTCATGCAGATAGTTGGAGGGAAGAGACACTCCAGGCTGTGGCCGAAAACCGGTCAACGGTTACCGGTCAACCGGTAAAAGGACCCCTGAACAGTAGACTCATGATAAGCTCTGAGGTTAGAAGCCGTGCTCTCTATGCTATTAATGGTGATGCCTCACACTTACATCTCATCTGCAGCGGTAACGGACAGGTGGTGGCGCTCACGTAGGGCTTTTTATGGCCACTGCGCCTATTATTCGACGTGTGTCTATTCCGGATGATGTGTATTCACTATGGCTGGATTTGATCGTATTCTGTATGGCGTTTACATGCATAAGTATGCGTGACTTCAATCTATGTTTGTGCTTACGCATTACCACGGGGCTAAGTCTTCTTATAGTGGTTTGCTAGTTTTTTACCCAACTTCTCTTCCCTCCGCTGGGAGAAGCACGACGTTTGGGTTGTCGCTCACCGTACACGGCGTTGGCTTGTGTTGAGCTGAGCCTCCCCCAAACATTTTTGATGTGTGATAGCGAAGCCCTTGTATCGATCAAATATTGTGAGCCTTTTTCAAGCGGGCAATGATTAATTATTAAGGAACTGACTAATGACTAACTTTTTACAAGTGGATTAGGGACGATATTTACGGTACCTTTATTCGGTTTTCCGCATCAGTCAGTTTTTTACGTGGTAAAGCCACGCTGCAGCTATATTAGTTGTAGCACGAATGGTTCGACTCAACCGAGAACCACGCTCTCACATAATACCAGCATAAAATAGCGGGTAAAGGCTGTTGCGTTTCGTATGGTGAGTGCAGAGAACCGGAGACCATCTTTTACTCGAAACGAGGCATTCCATCTTAGTCCTGAGGGGTGAAGACGCATCTGCATTTTGATTATTAATCGAGGAAAAACGTAGATGCCTATGTGTCACAGCATCCACTTACCATCAGGTGGACTGTGTGCTCGTTTGTCACCTTTATTCTATAAAATAATCAATCATCCACTCGTCTATATGACAAAACATCGTACTTCACTGACTGCTTCACACACTGTTCGAAGAAGTATCTTACTATACAGTCAGCATTGTGCTGCTTGAGGACCCTATTCAGCCACGTATAGGGCTTCGGATCAAATGCAGGCAGAGAAGTTCCAATGGACGAGTTATTATTATTATTCATAATACTCAGACTGGTTTATTAAAACCTTCGCGTCGTATGGAGTTATCTAATAACTGAACAGAAATCAATTAATTTTGGATTTTTTGTTATTAGTTACGGTTAGTCGTAAATTTTAGTTGATAAAATATAAATATACAATTTTCTCACTTGTATTTCTTTAAGAGTTCGTAATGTACTCTAAAACTTCATACTATAAACATGAATTTAAATAAAAATTATTCTAATTTCAAAATCGTTTTAACTCTGTTAAAACAATTATTTCGTTAAAGTTATTTTTGATATTGTGTTTCCTTCGATATGTGGCAACGAAGTTTCGTGCGGTAAATTATTTCACACATTCGATTGGTATTTTAACACAGCGCTTCCATTTAGTTATCGGGCGCCATGACTGGCAAAGTGTATTATAGTGTTATTATAATAAATATTCTTCAAGTATGTGCAATTTTCAGTTTGAATGGAAGCAAAAGCAGTTTAACATTTGTGATTGATGACACTGTATCGATGAATAAAGAAATTAAAGGTGTACTCAATAGCGCAGATAAAATTTTTGATGTTGTTTACGATTCTAATGCATCAGTGATAGAAAATTTTATTATTGTTACGTTTAATGATCCAGGTGAGTTAGATAACAAATAATTTGTATGAGTGCAATTAATAATTTTAAGATGTCTTTTTTGCTCCAATCACTATAATGTTTCAAAGATTCTCAAATTGACCGCACACTTTTAGTGCTGATAATGAAAGAACTCATTTGGTAGGTATGAAAAATCTCGCATAATTGTTTTACTATAGTTGTTTGTTACTTAAATTGGTTATTGCCACTTCACATTAGTGAACATAAATGTATAGGTAATATTAATGAAAAAGTCTCATATAATTTTTGCTAAATAGGTTAAGTTACATTATTAAATGATGATAATGGAGCATGATGCGTTAAAATATATGCACGAAATTTTTATCTTTATTTAAAAGCAATCATACATTAAAATGAATGTGATCGGTTAATTTGTCAGGAACAATGTGAGAAATAATAAAATAAATAAATATTTATAGCAATTCTAACGATGACTACGATGAGCAGTGGATTGATGTCTAATAGCAGACTGTGTGAGGGTGATGAGAATAATGGTGATCACTTCAAAGGAAGAGAAAAAGTTTTGATTTTGTTATAAGTAATTCTGTCAAAAAATCACATGCTGTTTATTTAAGAGTGCTCTGGTATTAAATTTTGTAACATGTATGCCTTTTTGGACTTTCCGTTACAGGGTGAAAGATCCCCTTTTACTTTTGTGTCCTGTGTTCAGATAAAACATTAGAATCTAAATTTCACAGGAACAATTTTGCGCACAGATACTACAGATCGCGATGTATTTAAAAAGTCATTAAAGTCAATAAAAGTTCACGGTGGCTTCGACTGTCCGGAGTTAGCGATGTCTGGAATAGAATTAGCACTTCAAACAAGTCGCCCTGGTTCCTATGTATACGTTTTCACAGATGCTGCTGCAAAGGATTACGCTAAGTTTGAGAAAGTAAAAAAAATTGCGATAGAAAAAGAGATACAGGTAAATAAGATGTACATTTTCTTTGGGTGGTAGAAATTTTTATTGCAGATAAATATTACGTCATAAAAATATAATGTCAGAATTTCCCCGCCACTTGGATAGATCATATAAAGGCATTCATATACCGCTAAAGAGGGTACTCAACCTATAAAAGGTTAAGTGAATACTTGGATACTAACTTCAATAGTGTTTAGAGCTGCTATAACTAAATAAATAATAGGTCCTTAAATATGAAATTGGCGTTCTTTTGTAAAATATATTTAATAAATAAAAGTATGCACCGCTATTATCTATGCACTTTTGCCATCTCATAGGTAGTTCAATGATCTCTTTACTAAACAAACCATTGGGGCGAGAACCAATAAACTATTGGAAGGTGGTTTGGACTGCCGCATCGATGTTGAATTTTTTTCCTTGCAAGGTGTTAGGAGTACGGTGGATATCGCAGAAATTCCAATTGTAGCTCATCTTAGTGGTTGTTTGTTGTGCAGTAGTGGCCTAGAGCAATTGTCCGATCTCGGTTGTTTAGCAGCTAGTTTTTCCTTCATGGTTTGCAGTTGCTGACAATAGATATCTGTCGTAATCGCTTAGCCAGATTTTAGAAAGCTGTAGTGAACGACAACGGCGCTAGTTCACCAAACACTCACAGGTAATTTTTTCAATTTCGCTTAGGGCAGGATTGGCTGGGTCTCCAGGATTCAGCCATTGTAACGAGCGCTTCCGATTATCGTACATTATCCAGTTTTCATCACAAGTAATGTTTCGATTTAAAATCCCTTCGTTTTTGTGTCGGTTGAGCAAAGTAACACAGCAGTCGACGTATGTTTGCAAGTTCGATTCACTAAATTCATTAGGTACTCATCGTTCAAGTTTTTTTACTTTCCCGATTTGCTTCAATTGGATTAATACAGTTTTATCACTTACCCCAAAACCTGCAGCTATCTCTGAAATGCTTTGTGATGGATCTGCTTCCACAAATGCCTTTAATTCTTCATTTTTTTATAGAAGAGGGGGCAAACGAGCATACGGTTCACCTGATACTAAGTGACTACCACCGCCCATGAACATCCGCAACATTAAGGGAATTGCAGGTGCGTTGCCAGCCATTAAAAAGGAGTAAGCTCTCTTCTTAAAGGTACCCAGGTCGTAACGGTCCGGAAAAATCACCGGTGGTAAACTATTCCACAGAGAGGTCGTACGCGGAAGAAAACTCCTTGTGAAATGTACAGTGGTGGACCTCCAAGCATGACAAATGGTTGGGATGGTATCGGGACGTTTGCCGCGTAGTGCGATAACGAAATTTAGCGGCTGGGATTAATCCGAACAATTCCTCATAGCACTCCCCGTGGTATATGCGAAAGAAAATGCAAAGAGATGCAACATTTCTTCGCAGCGCCAGTGAATCGAGCCGATCTGAAAGCACTCCGTCGTTGACGATTCGAGCCGCTCTGCGCTGGATACGGTGGTACGGATACGGAGTGGAAGGAACTGGTACTGAGGAGCCCCAGCCCAGAGATGGGAACAGTATTCCATGTGCGCCGAACCCGCGTCTTGCAAAGTAGCAGGCGGTGCGCCGGCATGAAATACTGTCCCGCTCTGCCGAGCACGCCAAGCTTTTTAGAGGCCAATTTAGTCCTCTCTTCCAAGTGACCGCGAAACTGCACGTCACTCGATATGTCGACGCCGAGGATTCCGATACTGGCTGAGGCAACAAGGGAAGTGCCTTGAAACTGAGAAGATACGACGAAGGGGTTCTTTTTAGCGGTTAACGCGCAAGCTTGTATGTTCAGAGGGTTAAACTGGATTAGATTTAGTCGCTCCCAATCCGAGACTCTGTTCAGCAAAGACTCGACTTCAGACACAAGTTTGTCCCGGTACTCGGAGACGTTTTCCCGAGAAATATTGGCACCGCCGGTGTACAGAGCATCACCAGTGCTGTCATCTGCATAGCAATGAATGTTACGGGTTTGAGTCGCATATCCTGTGAACTTGTGATATCCTTGAAAGTCAAGGAGTTTTAGTTCGATAAAAGGACTTTATTACCTATAGCATGTAGTAGATGGCACTATTACAAATCTCAAATAGAAAATGAACGGTTCTCAATGGATCTCACAGACTCAACTGAGTACTGGAGTCCGAAGTGATCCATTTGAATGATCGATCCGAATGTACCAGTACGCGTGACGAAATGTACTAGAATGATTCAGTCACTAGAAATGAATGATTGACACTGTCTACCGTACTTGACGGGATTATAGTGTTCTCTGCAACGGGAGCTAGATTTTAATGTTGGCAGCACTGCCTAGTTTGAAGTTTGGACTGATCAGTTGGAAATTAGTTGGAATAATCAGTTGAAAATTGAAAATTAATGAGCGTGTGTGTGAAAATTTCTTTGGCTTAAATCCGTTCGAACTGATATCAGTTTACCAGATACAGACTTTAACTGACCGTGTGTGGCCAGCATTAGATTAAAACTACGGGTATCTCCTAATACAAGATTTTTAAATACTTTTCGGTGTAATAAAATATTTCTCTTTGTTGCTTAATCTTTATTAGGGTAAATGTATTCTGTGATCTTTATTGCAAAACTCCGAAACGTTATATCTTATTATTCCATACCTTTAGGAGTAATAGTGTTCTGTGTTCCATACCCATATTATTTTTACTTTTTAGGTTATACCGGTTAACGGTTAACAAAAAATAAAAATTGAAAAATAGTAATATTTTTAAGTTTATACGGCAAAGAGTATAGTAAATATAGTATATAGTAAATTATACGGTTAAAGTTAAAGTGGGGATAGGAAACAAAGTTAATTTCTAAGAAAATTTAATCAAATATACATTTTATTACCTTTCTTTGGCGTAATTCACTCATATTCGTAAACTATTCACTTCAAACAATGCCACAAATGTAATAGCTATCCAATAATAAAACACTTGGAAATATCTGTAAGTATTTATCACTAATTCAAAAGTTTATATGTTAATAAACAACATATAACCTAGCACCTGTTTGTTACACAACTAACTTTATCAACAAAATAATCCGTTTTTTGTTATGTTGATCTGAGCCAGGTCTCAGGTCTCAGCATAAGTAATTATTTTCTTATTACTTTAAAATTGTTAATTCCACGAAACACATTTTTATCCTACAGAATCCAGTCCACAGACTAAACTAGCAATTTTAGATAACACCAACAACCATTGGATGATTCCTATCACTCAATAATGATTATAATATGAGCAATGAGCGTTAGTGATGGGTTGTTCGCTTTGCAAGATGTTATTATTATTTACGCACAAATATATTTAATTTATATTAGGATATTAATAGTAATTTTTGTGATGTTAATTGATCATTCAAAACAATATTCGTTTAACTAATTTTTAGTAGGAATATGTACTGCCGAAATAACTACAAACTAATTTTGTTTTGTCAAAAATTCTTTCCCTAAAATGAAAATACCTACAATTATACATACATTATCAATTAAATTTTTTTTCGGTATTCCAATGCTTTATTTTAAGATTTTAGACAAACAAAGAAAGAAAGCTGGATATATTTCAAGTGATGCAATAACCAGGCCAAAACTATGCTCAATTTATTGTAAAATCTTTTGCAACCGATTGCATGGTTTTAGGATATTGTTGCGTGCGAGAGTTCACCAGTAAGTTTTTACGGGCTAAATAAAGAAAGAAGAAAGATTTGCGCGTGAGTGCGTGTTAAGAAGTTGAACATGGTTTCGGCATCACTTAAAATTTAGCGCCACAACATTATTTCTTTACTGGTCTGAGTTTAAGATGAAAAGAACATCCTCAACCTTTAATATGTTGATTCTATATAGATTGACACATTCATCTAAAAACTTACATCTACAGGCAAATGAGAACATGGATGATTTAGTGGTTCTATTTTTTTCATTCATTACAGTCCATAGACGTCCAATGCTTAATATAGGCCTTTCCCATATATAGGCAATATACATAGGGGTTTTTACCATAGTTTGTAACGCTTGGCACGGACGTTGGCAACCGAAGTTTTTTATTATTTCGAATTGTTATCAGGAAAATGTTGCTGATTCTGATCTAATGTTTCAGTTTCTCTCTGTCGTCTCACACACGACATCCACGGGACGATGGGGTAGCGGATGTTCTTACATCGCCACTACAGTGTTACTCTACCTATTTTATAATATTATTTAATAATTACCTATGTAATATTTAATAATTTTTAAGTATGTAGAAAGTCTATTGAAGTGTCCTTCACGTTTTTGAGAAAAAACGTAGAATATCCGCCTTATAATTTTATTGCGTGGCGTCACTATTCTCCTGACCTTGGTAAATTGCGATTGTATCAACGACGCAAGCAAGCATGATCGTGCAGAATTTTCTTAAATCACTATAATCACAGAACGTTATAAGACGTAAGATTCTAACATGTTATGCAACAAATAGTCCGACACTTGTTTTCGTATTATTACGCGAACATATCGCAAAATGACAAATTAAATATTTTTTTAGACTGGGAAACGCTTTCCTTACTTGGGTTTCCAACATGAAACTACATGAAAAAGAATAACATGTGTCTCCCTTTAGACATAGAAATTTAAAAATTATATGGTGCCAGCCTGTCTTTGTTTTTAATCCTCTTGGGTTTAATGCTCATCTGATTTTGTTGAAAATTATTAGGCGCTAATAAACGTAGTGATAACCTATATATGGAATAAAACCAATACAACGGATTTTATCTTGTTTAATTTTAACTTTTTTTTTATTCAGTACGGTTCGAACACTTTACAGCACCCATGGTCACGGCGGCACCGTCAACTTTTAAAATTAATTTTTGGTTCGATCTATGCAGAACGAGCTTTTTACAGTGTCTTGAAGTCTTGCAGTAGTATGCTTGGGTTTGGATTAAATTATATTAATTATGGGATTTCAAGCAGATGGTAGCACCCAGCCATCTTCCCTATTGATATTAGCGTGTTTTATTTTTTAATTTCAATAGCCTCGCTCATCATCCGTGGTAGGAATCGGTATTCTTATGCTAGGATTTGTGGTCTATCGTATCTGATATAATGGTTGGGACGATCCTGAAAATGTAGATATACTGCACAGTTCCCGCAGTGTCGGTTCTAGTGATTATACATTTTCAGTTGTGTGGTGCCTTTACATACGTTGCAAATGTTTTAAACGGTTTGACTGAACCAGTGACGTAGCAAAGGGTGGAGCATGGCGCTAGGTGGCAGAGATTTTCGGAGGGGCGGCATTGAAAAAAAAGAAGCGTTAACTTTCACAGCAACAGACGTCTCGCATCTTTGACGCTGTTGCGTATTTTACGCAGAGCATAGGCTACACCACCATCCATTGAAAGCTACAAAATTTGCCATAAGAATGCTAGAATATTTCCCGTATTTTGCTTCTGACGATTACGACACCTGCAGGACGTAATGAGGTGATGAATTTGAACTGCCTATCGGGATCGCGGTTGCTAGTTTGAGAAACGATCGTAAAAGACTGATTAAGTTTGTGTGTGTTTTTTTTTCAATAATTAACAGATTCAAAACTAAACAAGAGAAATGGATTCGAACCCGATACTGAAGAAAATGAAGACATATGGGATCGGACACCGCAAACTCCACGACGAGCTATTTGTGGGTGATAAATCACCCCCTCGGTTGGGTGTGTACGACATTGATGAAGAAGACTTGTGTCATGAAGTGTAAGTTGCTTAAAGAACTTAAGAGATTTATAGTACTGCGTCGGTTAAAAAGCTTAGTAAAACTGGTTTTAATTTTAAAAAATAAAAAAAACTCATATCTAGCCAGCTATATCCTATATATGAGTATATATATATGTATATATATATATACT
>DWHP01008523.1:0-10524 GCA_018247895.1 Parnassius honrathi | reverse complement strand
CGTGACCAAGAGTGCTGTAAAGTGCGAGTGCGAGTGCAGTGAATCGTTGGGTATTTAAAAAGTTAAATATACGCGATAAAATCCGTAAAAGCTAGTATTATTTGTTTAGTATTATTGCTGTATTTGTAAATGTGTAGTGTTCGCGAAAATATAAGAAATCATTATCTACACCCAGATCACGTTCATGTCCTCGATCACGAATCAAAATGCAGATGCGTTGTCACCCACGAGGACTAGGATGGAGTGCCTCATGTCCAGTAAAAAGGGTCTCCGGTTTGCTACATTCACCATACGAAACACGGCAGCATTAAGCTGTTATTTTACACTAGTATTCTGTGAGAGCGTGGTCCTTCCTCGATCGAGCCGACCCATTCGTGCTACAACTATACTACTAAAATAGCTGCAGCGTGACTCTACCGCGTACAAGATGAGATGTTAAAAATATACTCTGATTACCTAAAGGCGTCTGCTTCATCGGTATTTTACGCTTTAAAATATTAAGTATTAATTATTAAAAGTTCCAGGTAGCCTAGATTAACTACATAACATCAGGACTTCAATCACAATCTTCCTATGACTATGGGCATTGAACCTTCAAGAATATATAAGATACTTTTAGGAAGGTAAAAGCTCCCATGCGGTCTATTTTAAAACAAATTATTTGAAAATTTAAATATTATTTATTATATTTTATTATATCTATTTATTTTGTAAAATTATTAAGAGAAAATAATAAAAAAAGAACTAATAAATATTGAAATCGCTAAAAATGTAAACCAGCTATTTTACGCTAAAGTAGGCTGACAAAAAATTCCGTGCAAATCCGGCACATTTTTCAATAATTAGGATAATATAACAATTCAGTTAAGTTGTAACTATATGTCTAAGGGTTCTACAAATTAGTTCAAATAGGAAGTTAATGGGGCTTTGGGTGTATATAATATTATGTACAGCCTGAACGGGTAAAAATGGGATTAGAAATGGTGGCTCATTGAGCCTGTACCGTCGAACTGCACAGTACTAACAGCGAAAACGCGCTAATAAAACTATACTGTTAAAACGTTATATTATCCGGTTAGTTGGAAATTGTCTATTACTGGGAAAATATTTGAAAAGAATTGTATATCTACCCAAGTACGTACATTAACTTTAAAATAACATTTATAACTAGCTAATATTTCTATTATAATTAATTCTCTAATTTTTTCGGAAAATTTTTAGTCTAGATCACTCATGGTATACTCTCTATTTGTTTGTGAAGTTTTATTACAGTAGGTTAATCCATTCCGAAGATTAGCTCCGACAAAAAACAAAAAACAACGAAAATTTTAAAAATTGTTACTCATGTCTCAAGTGCATAAATATTTTATACAAAAATATAACACACAAAATCAACATTTGTTATTAAGAAAATTCAAAACACATCGTAGCTTACAATTTAGCAAAACCATCCGTTAAAGCAAGACGTGAAATATATTTTCCTTAAAAATGGTTTCACCTTGTATCGAAACCCAACAAGACTGGCAATGCATTAGGCGTATATTACACGCTCATGCAGGCTCAACCAATTCCATCAATCATGATTGATAAAAAACGGGTGGTGACTGATAGGCGTACACTACGTGCTCATGCAGGCGTCAATCACTGCATTACACGGTAGGTTATTCGTCAATCACAACTGTGATTGTGGTAAAACTGACAGCCTGCATAAGCGTGTAATGTACGCCTTACGAAATCACACTAGACCATGAAAAGGGTTTAAAACAACATAATTAGTAAGGACGGTGTATCTGTTATGGAAACTATAGTGCAAGAATTTTTTTTATTATACTAAGCCGTACATTACATGCTCATGCAGGCGTCAATCTATTCCATTAATCATGATTGATAAAAAACGGATAATGACAGATTTTTTTTGTAGTGTTTGTTATTTTGTTATTACTGATTCTAATAACAAATTGGAGTGAAGTTATAGAACGTCCGAAAAACGCATATCGTTTACCGACGGATGTAAGTATAGACAGCGATAGTGTGCGAGCGAGAGATGAATAGAGGCAACGTCATTTTTAATCCCATTCTTTAACCACATAAGGTATTTAAGTTTCTGGTTTCTTTGTTGATTCTTCTAAAATGATTACAAAGATTATTATCTACGCGGAATAACATTATTTTTTTGTATTCACCAGTATCAAGGTTTTACTAAGAAAAATAGATACACACTTTAAATTAAAATTCTCAATATGATCAGAATATTATCGATCTAAACGATTCTATAAAAGCAGCAAATACCAAGAATAACTCGAGTGGAACTTGACTCCAAGACGCACACTTTGTGCAAAGAGTTTATCTTATATCTAAAAGAAGAAATAAAACAAATTATTAAAAAACTACTATATTTCTTCTGTAATAACTAAACTAATGTGAACAAAAGTAATAGTAGCAACTAAATAAATCGCGAGGTTGCAGACATCAGACAGTTAGATCCCCAGCAGCAGCGCCACCCCGGCGAGCGTCCAGCGCGTCGGCTTGTACTTGGTCTTCAGGTTGAACGTCCACACGTACGTCGGCCCGCGCATGCTGAAAGTTATATATTTTAGCAAAAGCCCAAGTGCGTCTGCAGGGCACAAGCCTCCTCTCATAACTCATAGGCTTTTGGAGCAGCAAGGTAATCGCCTGGCCTTGTGTGTTGGTGCAAAATAAAATAAATATATTCAGGCACCATCCCCAAATACCCGTGAACCCAGAGGCCCCGTTAATGGTGGTGATATTCTATCGTATCGTATCGTGGTACTCTATCTTTATATCAAAGAAGTATATAAGTAAGTAAATATGCGTGGTAGAGCCATGCAGCAGCTATATTATAGTTGTTGCGCGAAGGGTTGGGTTCGCCGGGGAAGAACCACGCTCTCACACAATTTCAGCGTAAAAAACAGCTTAATACTGCTTTGTTTTGTATGTAGGCCCTTTTTACTGGAACAGGCTATTCCTTCTTAGTCCTCAGGGGTGACAATGCATCTGCATTTTTGATTTTCAATCGAGGATAGATGTAGATGTCTATGGGCCACAGCATCCACTTACAATCAGGGGGTCAGTGTGCTTGTTTTGTCACCCTAATTATATAAAATAAAAGAAATCCGCAACGAATACCTCGGTTGCATTTCGAATCCATTCGAAAACCTTCATCTGGACTATTTTGTATTCACGTCAAGACGGTTGCTGGCAGATAGAGCCACCGTCCGACAAAAGAACTGAAACAACAATTCGAGCACTTACTGAATACCTTACACTCACCGTATCTTGTAGACGGGGCACTCGTACACGTTGCGCGTGTCCTGCTTGTCCTGTGTGACGGCGCGGACGTATATGACCGGCATGAGTGGGAACAGCTCCATCATGCGCGCCTCCACGATGCCGCCCGACACCGTGTCCCAGCGCGCGCCCTCCATGAACAGCCCGTGGATGTTCGCGCCCTCGCGGGGCGGGGCGCTACAAACACACGTTGCATTTTAATTCTTTGTATTGAAATTTTGTTAACCGGCAGTGCTCATTAAGGACTCTGTCCAAGGTCCTACTCTATTTCTCGTGGGGAAATTTTCATGGATGCCTTCCGTTGCGGGGGCAACGAAAAGTTTATGCGTGACTTCTCCGCCTAATACCCCACAGTTCGGAATGTAACCGGAGCTCTTCCATCGCTTTACTTGATTATTACATGCACGTGCCGGGGGTAGCTCCTGTTATGGCCAGCACACACACACTGCGGTTACGACGTATATTTCTGTCATCTAGCAGCAGAACACTCGCTTGCGTACTTGGTCAACTTGTGTAGTTGGACCAGCTTTTGAACAGAGAAGGCATTTTACATTAGGTGGATTTACTACTATACTAATATTATAGGAAAATATACCTGAAGAAGTTTTTAATGCATGAGAAAATACCAAACCGTAGTAGGTGGTAGCGGAACAACCGCTACCACTACGACATGAGTACCGCTACAGCCCATCAAAGTCCAGTGCAAAACATAGAGGTATAGGCGAGGCCCTTTTGATCACAGGGAGGATATTTGCCATAGTTGCCACGCTTGGGAGGCGGATCGACAACAGCAGTTTTTTTATTTTTTAGCTGTATTTAGGAATACGCTGCTGTCCATGGCCATTAGCCAGTGCTTGACTATACCACCTGGTGGTAATTGGTGATCTAATTGTTGATTGTAAGAAGCAATAAAGCGAGCTAAAAGTCTATTAACTCTTGCCTTAAAGAATTCTTCGTGGTAATTAGTAAAAGGCGGTTACCGACCAATTATTCCAGTCACTTGCTGTACGAATTATGAACGACGGCAAAAAGCGTTACAACCGGTTGAAAGGTTGGAGACCCGTCAAACGTCTATTATTATGTCTACAAACTAATGTGGCGAGATACTTTATTGATTAAAAGGATTGTTATTTTTATTAGTACAGTTTTACTGTTTATTAATTATTATTGGTTTGGTTGAAACCAACCTTATCAGCCTCGAGCACAGGCGCAGAGTATCCAGTCTCTCGGTATTTTATAGGATGCATTTCGGAGTGTGCGCAGGTATTGCACGCTTTAATGCCTCCCTCCACTTTCCACCATCGGACGACCAGGCGGTCGGCGGGTCCTCACCCGTTTGTTGTTGATATTCCACGCATTAGAACCAAACGGTTCACTGCGACATTTTTAATGCGTACAGCAAAGGTGTAGAATAATTTGCCGACGTCTATCTTTCCGTCCGAATACAACCAATAACCGAAAATTCAAGGCAAGAGTGATTAGGCTTATGTTACGCTAAGACAGTGAGATTTACCATCTAAGGCTGCATAACCACTTCAAGAAAAGAGTGATTAGGCTTATGTCACGCTAAAACAGTGCAATTTACCATCTAAGGCTGCATAACCACTTCAACGCAAGAGTGATTAGGCTTATGTTACGCTAAGGCAGTGCGATTTACCATCTAAGGCTGCATAACAAAAGCATAAGAAAAGGGTGATTAGGCTTATGTTACGCTAAGACAGTGCGATTTACCATCTAAGGCTGCATAACCACTTCAAGAAAAGAGTAATTAGGCTTATGTTACGCTAAGACAGTGCGATTTACCATCTAAGACTGCATAACCACTACAAGAAAAGAGTGATTAGGTTTACGTTACGCTAAGACAGTGCGATTTACCATCAAAGGCTGCATAACCACTTCAAGAAAAGAGTGATTAGGCTTATGTTACGCTAAGATAGTGCGATTTACCATATAAGGCTACATGACCTGGTGGGGTTGTGGTCAAGCACTGGCTTAGCGTTAAAGTTTTTTATAACTTTTGTTATGATACGAATGCGATTAAAGGGTTAAATGAATTATTTTTAAACGATATGGAGTATATTTGAAATTACATATATTTAGAATTGGTTATAAAATATCGAATAAAGAAGAAAAACAAAGAATATATACTTGAAGTCCTGTCGCGACTTCTTGGTGACGTCGCAGTTGAGGCACATCTTATCGAGCGGCCACTCGTTCTTACGCGCCGTCTGTTGCATGATGGCCGTCAGGAACGACTGCGGGTTGAAAAACCCAGCCAGCCATACTGCTGGTGGCAACTGAAACGATAGGCACCTTATTTGTTAGTTCCAAATTGTAGAAATAATTAATACGTTTGAACTTACAATTTGATCCTGTGTTCGATATTATGATTTATTATCAGCGAATAAGTTCACTGCATAACATCTACCGACTTGGAAGAAATTGTCGTAACTACTGATAGGGCGTTTGCATAACCAACTGCCTTACAATCTACTCTTTGATATAGAGTTACTACTTATTAATTGAATTCTGTGGCTATTAAGGTAAAAAGTATCTGCCTACATAGAGTCCACTGTGAGGCCTCTCATTACTGAATATGTTTTATTAGTTTACTTCACTGCTCTAATACATCTTGTCGTACTTAAAAAATAACAAACAACAAAAAATATTTTTGTAATTTCTCAAACATGCAGGGCCTCTTACGATATTTTCTTTCGCACGTAATAAATGATGGACGTATCAGGTAAAAAGCAAGAGATACATATGCTTATATTTTTTATGGGATAAGTAAGTTAAATAGAACACACAGTCCACCTAGTGTTAAGTGGTTGCTGCAGTACATAGATATCTACATCCGTCCTCAATTACGAATCAGAATCCAGATGCGTTGTCATCAGTGAGGACTAAGAAGCAATGCCTTGTTTCCAGTAAAAAAGGTCTCCGGTTCTTTACACTCAGTATACGAAACACAGCAGCGTTAAGCTGCTATTTTACGCTGGTATTCTGAGAGAGCGTGGTGCTTCACCGGTCAAACCGACCCATTCGTCCTACTAAGTATAGTTACTTCTAATATAGCTGCATTATGGCTCTACTACGTAAAAATATTATCCATAACGAAACCATTACGGTCTGAATTTACATAGAAATCAAAAAGTATTTCAGTTCACACATTTTATGATTTTAAAATGAGTCAGTTATTTCGTTAGATGGACGTTTAAAACACAAACATTAAACCTATGCAAATAATATGTTCCGCAAAACATTTATTGATCAAACTAAATTCCTTTATTTGAGATGCTCTTTGTTTTATATATAGTGACTCACATTAAAGTCACTGGACCAATTCTCAAGCTCGGTGAGTCTCAGGCAGAGGTCGGAAAACCAAGCGGCAAGCCCCAGCAAGCTTGGGTAGGCAAGCTTCGTCCATGTCTCGGGCACGTGGTCCATAAACAATGACTCCATCAAGTCCTCCATGTCGCTGCTGATCGTTAACTCGCCCTAGATTACAAAAGCTTATTACGATATCAGAAATATTTATTCAAGTAATGGATGTATTTATGAGAGTATAGATTGTCTTTGCTGGTCATTTTCTTTGGGTTATTTTGTGTCGGTGTGGTGAAATGATGAGGTGATGAATTGTTTACTGTAACCACCACATAATTGATAGAGCAACGTCCCTGTAAAACATGCAAAAAGTCCAAATATGCAGGTGGTATAAGGACCGTGTTTTGTGGCATTCCTTGGAGCGGCCAATGTTCAGCAGTGGACTTATCCCTGGACAAGTCCTTCACAAGTCCACTGATTAACATACGATGTTGTGATGATGATGACGACGATTCATTTTCTGACAGTAATAAATTCATTATCTAAAGATAAAATAACGGTCCTAACGAGGTGGCATGTTCCTATGATAAAAACAGCGTAATGGAAAGAAGACAGTACGCCGAGCTTTACTTTTAATACACATCAGATTAAATCTTTGCATACCGCCTCCTTACGAAACACGTAAAATACCCAGTCGGACCTGACGCGGGCCGGAGTCCAAAGTAATAAAATCAGGTACTAGAAACAGAAACAGAAACTTTTTTATTCAATATAGATTATAACAATTCAAATATAAGATAATTAAAGCAATTTTAAGATAAAACAATCGCTAATTCGCTCACCAAGCTTGATGATTAAGGCAAATCCTCGCTACGACGAGAGACTCGTCTCCATCGTGGGCTTTACAGAGCTGATGAAGAAGAAGAAACATCTCACATATCACATATCGGTTACCTTGAGTCCGAGTTCCAGCTGTTTATATACTCTTTAAGTAGATGGTGTTTAACACCCACGAATCAGTTAATGTTAGTTACCTTGAGTACGAGCTCCAGCTTCTTGAGCAAGCGGCGTATTTTGCCCATGAATCAGCTCATGTTAGTTACTTTGTATCTAAACCCCAGCTTCTTGAGCACGAGGAGTTTTTCGTCAATGAACCAGTCCATGTTAGTTACCTTGAGACATATTTCGCCCATGAATCAGTTCATGGTGGTTAACTTGTGCCCGAGCTCCAGTTATTTGAGCACGGAGAGTATTTAGCCAATGGACCAGTTCTTGCTAGTTACCTTGTGTCCAAGTTCCAGATTTTTGAGCACGCGGAGTATTTCGCTCATGAACCAGTTCATGTTAGTTACCTTGAGTCCGAGTTCCAGCTCCTTGAGCGAACGGCGTATCTCGCCCATAAGTCTGTTCATACGCTCGCACTCCTGCAGCGCGACGATGGTGAAGGGCGTAAGCTCCTCCACCTTACCCATCAGCTCTCCTAGATTGAACGGCTCCGGAACGCGGTCCATAATGTCGTCCAGTTGGTATCGCACCTAAGATGGGCGTATCTTTTATTATTTACTTTATTTTATTGTAATATTTTATTTGTTGTAACGGGTTTGAGTTTTGGAAACCCGAATTTCAATATAATCTACAAGGTTGAATTAAGGTGCATCCGATTATGTGCATAAATGCTGTATGCATGATCACGCACGATTCTGCCTTTGCGTGCGGGTGAGTGCACGCATACGTGTGTGCGTACATTCGTGTAGACAATTGTGTGTGAAATCTTACTTATTGGAGAACCCAAACAGATTCAATAGATAATTTAAAAAGGCTCAATAGATTAAATACATTTTATAACAGCCCATACCATTTCCTCCTTGCTGGCACCCCCACCGGCTTGAGCACCAGCATCTCTGGGTTGCATTTCAAATACCACCTAAAGCAATAGAACATTCGCATGAATTATAACTACATAACTTACAATTGTCTTTTAACTATTTGTCTTGGATATAAGAGAGAATAATCTCCCTTTAATATTGAACTCTTTATAAGTCAGCTGTTGAGGAAATAGTTGAGGATATTCGTTAACTATTGTGAAATCGACTTAGTTAGAGAAATTAAAGATAGGATATGTAACTCTTTCAGGAAATGCGTCCTAGAATACATAAAGCTAGAATAGACTCTTGATACCATCATTGCTAATCGATGTGTCAATAAGTTAATCGTAACTGCTGATGACAGTCCTTGTGACGCTGCTAAGATGTAGTTCACTTTAACGACTGGTACAGCAAAAATATTTACCTTACTCGCTACAGTAAAAATATTAAGATGTGATAAAGTCTTGTGTACTCTTTTTGTTCAACCTGTATAAGTCTACTGCTAAACAAGAACCTCCCCCGTCTTATACATGGTTATTATGCAATTAACGGCCAAATTTGCAGAGAAGGTTCAGAATAAGTAACATAGGCAAATGATGAAGAAAAATTAATAAAAAAAAATCTCAAACATTCTGTGATTTTTATCTTTTAAATTTAAAATACGTGGTAATTGCATTCTTTTAATTAATTTTACATCTTGAACTATTCTTTTTATTCTGTTATTTAACTGCGTACATATTCCCAAGGGTCGATCGGTAAGCAAAAACATTCAATTTGGGATAAATTCAAACAAAAGTAGAAAAAGGCTTATTTAAGTTTAGTAATGGTTTCAAAAACTTCACTAACGGTATATCATTATTTATATACTTGAACTTAAGATTAGCTACTCTTTGAAAAATAATCCTATATAATTATTTAAGAATTAGCCTTAATCATCACGCGTGGGAAGCGTGATCATCTCCTACATATTTTTAACGTTGCTAAACAAGTCTATGTTTAGAATTAAATACAGCAACAACATTTATTGTGTGTAAATGAATTTCTCATTCTCACTCATTATTTAAACATAACTCTAAATGAATTTACATAAAAATGCGAAATAATGTGATTTTATTATAAAACTTTACCTTAAAAAGTCTATCGGACACAGTTGTCAGATAACCGATTTCAGCGTTAGGATGCAAACCGTACAAATACGGTGTCTCATCAGGCAAGAAGTCGTCAATGTACTGATGGTAGCCCACATAGTCTGAGTTAGGGGGTGATATGAAACCTGGCGCAAGTTGAGCTTCACCATCCACCTGTAATAGAATTTCCCTAATTATATCGGAGTGTCAAAGCAATGCTAATAAATGAATAACAGAATATTGACCGAGTTGAGCTTTTATTAAAAATGGCCACACAACCTCAAAATACGAGTAGCTAAGCCGCCTTGACTATCCGGCGGCGCGCAAAATCCAAACCACTTCAGACGGCGTATCGGCAAGATTAGAGAGTCCTTTCATCGTCCCTTATTTTCAAGTTTTTTTTATATGACAGCATTCACATTTTTTAATAATTGATAGAAAAACATTAGCTGCCAACATTAGTTACTAATTACATTAACGTGAGTGTATGAGTAAGGTAAGTTTTAAACTAGCTTATCCAACAGCTTGATCCAACAAATTGGGCTCATCAAGCACGTCTACAACGGCTTTAGTAACATTAATAAATACAAACGTATATACAAAATAAATAATTGACATTACCATTACCGTTAAAGCCTATTAAAGTCCACTACTGAATATAGGCCTCCCCCATAGATGCCTCATAGGGGGGATATTTGCCACGGCAAGCAGGTTGGTAACCACAGTATATTATTTTAAGTTGTTATTAGGTAGGCGCTGCAGCCCACCTCCTAATTTGTTTTCCTTTATCGCCTCCTACGATAGCCACAGCATGATATGAGGTAGTGGATATTCCTACATGGTCACTACACGGTTCGTTACATAGACTGAAATAAATCTCTTCAATTCGCATACGTGCG
>DWHP01008522.1:0-10524 GCA_018247895.1 Parnassius honrathi | reverse complement strand
AAGCGCTTATAACGATTTCGATTTAACTCGAGGTTCAGTCGCGAGCGCAATTCGCTCCAGACGCGGCAGCTGCAGGACCAGCTTCAAACAGACAAACACGCAGCGCGCCGGCGCGGACTAAAACTGGCCGACTCGATCGGCCGCGCCCTCTCTAAGAATGCAGTGCGTCCAAACGTTAAACCGGTTCTCAATCGGGCGCAAACAGGGAGATAATGCCAAAAGGCATTAAGTCCGCCCTTTATGGTCCTTTTATTAAGGTGCAATAAAGTGTAAATAAATAAATAACATCGGTATTTGCTGTAAAGACTTGTTAGCTGCTCATGTAAGTGTTAAAACAATATTTGGTTATTTTTGACAAATTGGTAAAACAAAATAGCTTGACAAATAGATACTTCACGAACTGAGTAACATACAGCGATGATTGCAGTATATTGCTGAATCGCCAAAGAAAGTAAGTAATTTTGAATCGAATTGTTACCTCCAATTAGAAGTGGATCCTAAAGGATAATTGCAAGCGTTCTAGAGAGATTCTGGTGTCCAACCCAAACAGTACTCGAAACGAAAAATTTGCCAAAAGAAACCTATGGTAATGAACTTGATGGTCTCCTGTTAGTATTTCCCTATAGGGTCTTGCCGTCGTAAGCAATAGTTACTGTTGACAGTTAATATTATAAATAGCAAATGATGGTGGCACTTAAACAATCCAGATTGGTAAACTGCTCTTCGCTATTGCTTTTTAATGACTACACCTGCCCGCAACAGACGTAAATAAAATAACAAAAACGACAGAACTGGAGACTAGCAAAGAGAGCTAGAGACCCTTCCTCATTCACCATATTCCCTTGACCTTATGTTTGCCGATGATACCCACATTCAATGTTTTGATTGCCACATTCAATGTTTGTGAAACGATTTGATAGTTTGCCGTAAACATTGTGCTTTTTGATGCACAAAAAACAAAATAATTACAACACTCCCTAAGCCGCCGCGGAATGCTGCAATTAAATAAAACGCTATAATAGTAGATTTTGAAATCGAATTATTCGAAACTTCTATTAATTTCAAGCTCTAGTGGGGAGCACGTATTGATAAACTAACTTAGAAATTAAGTTCTGCAAATTTCGCAATTTGTGGTATTAGAAAACTGGCAGATGATGTCGAAAGCTTAATCAAATTATTCGAAACTTCTATTTATTTCAAGCTCTAGTGGGGAGCACGTATTGATAAATTAACTTAGAAATTAAGTTCTGCAAATTTTGCAATTTGTGGTATTAGAAAACTGGCAGATGATGTCGAAAGCTTCATCAAATTATTCGAAACTTCTATTGATTTCAAGCTCTAGTGGGGAGCACGTATTGATAAATTAACTTAGAAATTAAGTTCTGCTAATTTCGCAATTTGTGGTATTAGAAAACTGGCAGATGATGTCGAAAGCTTAATCGAATTATTCGAAACTTCTATTGATTTCAAGCTCTGGTGGGGAGCACGTATTGATAAACTAACTTATAAATTAAGTTATATAAATTTCGCAATTTGTGATATTAGAAAACTGGCAGATGATGTCGAAAGCTTAATCGAATTATTCGAAACTTCTATTGATTTACAGCTCTAGTGGGGAGCACGTATTGATAAACTAACTTAGAAATTAACCCTTTAATCACCGTAAAAACCTATGCAATCGCCGGCGTCCGTCAAATCCCGAGCGGTCACATGCGACCGCACCCACCCACAGCACATTATTTATTAAGCCATTAAAACTTATATTTAGAGACTATTTTCTATGAAGAAGCTTGGCATTATAAAATCTATACAAAATTTTCTATCCTGTGGTCTAAACAAAAGTCAGGTTTTACTTCATTACAAAAAGACTTATTGTATTTTGATAATAAAAAACGGGTACATACTAAGCGGATGTCGGCAGCGTGAAAATCACTATTATTTCTACATATTACTCGAAATTATTTACGTAAAATATAAATTATATTCACACAAAAACTTTCATACCAATTTTATAATAAAACGCTATACTAAAACACTAATAAAATACTAGAAAAATCCAAAAATCAACACAGTAACATTCATGTGAAAATGGAGTACGAAATGAGTGTAGATTATAAATAAATATTCATAGGATAACAGTCTTTTTATAGCACTAGAGGATAGAGTATTTCATATTAATTATATAATACCAAACACCTTCATAGAAAAGTAGTATCTAAACATAAGTACTTATGGGTTAAAGTGCTGTCACACTGTGCTGTGGGTGTCGTCGGATCCGACCACTTGGGATTTGACAGAATGTCGCCGTGCTCGGATCCGACCATTTGGGGGTTGAGAGGTTAAGTTCCGCAAATTTCGCAATTTGTGGTATTAAGAAACCGGCAGATGAAGCAACAACTAAATAAGACTACCCGGCTCACTTTCGTAGTATCATAGCCTGTGTTTTATCACAGTGAGGGTCCGCAGTCGCATTAGAAACGATATTTATTTTGCATAAGCAAACATTACGGGCAATCTATAATTTAGCGCCTCGCGAGGAGCCGCGTGCCCTTTTCAAGGATACTAATATTATGACATTTCCGTCGTTGTTTGTTTTTTAAGTATTATGTATGTGCGGAAAACCATAAATTTATTTATAAACATCGGACTGTCTACTGTAGAAGGGTCTAGGTGAAATGCGCCAGTTTCCTGATTTAGCTTGGCTAAAACTAGAAAAAAGGTCTACTATTCTGTATATATATATAGTGTAACTGAGTTCATACTTCGTAGATCGGAACAAAAATTAGTAATATTAATCTGGAGGTAGCCTTGGTTCACAATGACATTAGGACGTCGAACAGCTCCGTGCCCCTCGTGACCACGGGTGCTGTAACGTGCTCGCAACGCCGGGAATATAAATTAAAATAATATACGCGATAAAATCCGTAAAAACTAGTTATATTTAAATGTGTATGTGTATTTGTGTTTGCGTAAATATAAGAAATCAAAGGCCTACTATAAAAAAAATCGATACATTGAGGATTTACGATGCACTTGCAAGTTCTCTAGTCACTGATATATCGTAAAAATTGAAATAAAAAATTTAAAATATGTATACACATGACATTTACTGGTTAATTATAATAAGTTGCAAACGAAATTGTAAAATGGCGTTTAATAAAATTTAAGTCTTTGAACAGGTATAGATTTTGACATTCATAAGGTCAATAGACAACCTTAAATTGAATTTTCTCGATGGCAGGTCCTTGAGACAGTCTCGTATGAAAAGCTCTCAAATGCGAATCCCTACTAGGTGAAGTGACGAGCTAATAAGGTATGCAGGAAGTCAATAATCGGACTTAACTTATAAATCGGGACCGTGTATTATGGCAAAGTATGAGGAAGCCTATTTTTATCAGTTTTACCTTGGTTACATACTTGTTTTCGAGAGTCATTACGAATCGACTCGACGACTTTCAGTCTCCCGAACAAGCCGGTTGCAAAAAAGGCTCCAGTACCATAGACCACATACATACCCTGAGGCAGAGTGTACAGAAGATCGAAAAGTACAATTTGCCACTTTGCATTACGTACGTGGACTATGAGAAAGCCTTTGATTCCGTCTAAATTTTCGCGGTACTACAGTCCCCTCAGCGGTACCAAGTTGACTGTCGGTATATTGAAGTGCTGAAGTGTTTGTACACTAGGGCTACGATGGCTATCCGAATACACAACCTATTCAACTGCTGAGAGGTGTAAGACAGGGTGACGTTATATCCCCGAAACTCTTCACCGCTGCATTGCAAGACGTTTTCAAGCTACTGAACGGGAAAGGATACAGTATTAACATCAATGGCGATTACAACACTCACCTTCGATTTGCCGACGATATAGTCCTTGTGGCGGAATCGCTGGAGGACTTTAACACTATGCCCAAAGACCTCAATACTGTCTCCCAACGAATAGGTCTTAAGATGAACATGAACAAAACAAAGGTCATGTGCAATATCCATGTCACACCTATACTGGTAGGAGTTGTTGGGAGCACTAAACTCGTAGTTTGCTTACCTGGGACAAATAGTCCAACTAGGTAAATAAAACTTCGACCGAGAGGTCAATCGACGGATTCAACTCGGCTGGGCAGCGTTTAGGAAATTACGACACATCTTCTCATCAGGTATACCTCGGAACCTGAAAAAGAGATTGTACAACCAGTGCGAGTTGCCAGTGATGACTTATAGATCTAAGACGTGGTCCTTCACTGCTGGCCGAATGAGGACGCTCAAGGTCGCTCAGCGAGATATGGAGAGGGCTATGCTCGGGGTTTCTCTGTGTGATAAACTTATAAATGAAGATATTCTAGTAGAATCACAGTGACTGACATATCCCAACGGATTAGTAAGCGGAAGTGGCAATGGACCGGCCATTTGGCTCGAAGAACCGACAACCGATGGGGAAAAAAGGTTCTCGAGTGGCAGCCTCGTACCGGTAGACGGTAAATGATGTATTACTGAAACCGGTAGATAACTAAGAACTTAATTCTTAATTGATATAATTATTGTTACGTTATGATATATCGTATTGTTAAAATCTAGTTCATTTCACTAGTTCTTTAGAAATTAGTCCTTGCTCTTTAAAAAGAATCCTTCGGATTGTGCTAGTCGGTGCATCGTCAACAATACTTGTCTATTTAAAATTATTGTTTTGAAACTGAATGTTAATATTGAGGGCAGACAAATGTGTTTTCTATTCATAATTATTAATGAGCTTTGAGAATATCTTTAGATTTTCAAAGCTTTTTTAAATATAAATACTATTATATACATTAGTATATAATAGTATTTATATTTTAAATGTGTTTTACTCAACGCGTATCTTTGGTTGTTTTAATCAAGCTATCCAGCCGCGGAAGAAATAAAGTAATGAGGACAGGAAAAAATCGAGGTTAGCATTATTATTAGACTCGGGCGGTTATACGTATGTGTACACATAATAACAAGCAATACACAGGACGCTAGCGATGAACTTTTATGTGATATATTGCCATATGAAAAAAGAAATGCTTATTTGGCTTTTTACCTGATGTAGTAGTCTCGCATACCTGAAAAGTGTTTAGTACATAAAATATCATGTGTCTACACGCTTACATAGATCTTACGAATATGAAATATTGACACAATTCAAGGAATTTCAAAGTATCAAAATAACAGTTTAAATACGATCAAGTAATTTGCTTCCCAAAGCATGTTAATACGCGATACGCGTGCATTAGCATTCAAGTGTGCAGTATTGTAAAATATGTAACAATTTTTTAATAATAGAATAGCCACATACAAGACAGTACAAGACAATCGTAACATAATATAATATATGGCATAAATTGGCAAATGGTTACTAAATATCAAAAGATGTATTTGGCTTCTTGGTTTCTCAATTGTCTTCTTTATGTTGATGAAAAATTAGTATCCCTCGATGAAATCTTCATTCACTCTATAGGAACAAAATCAGCTTTCACAATGATCTCAGAATAAAAAACAATCTGTCAAATCATTATGAAAACCAGTTTCGTAATTCCTTTTCTTCTTTGCTTTCTTCTTCGCTTCTTCTTCAATCTTGTGAAATGTGTAGTATTTTGTTCTTAGATATACAGAATATATAAAATACAGAACTTAATCAAAAAGATTTATGCATACATGCGTACGTCAATTGGCTTATTATTAAAGTTCGTTAAAATTTTAAACAAGTATTAAGGCACAATAGACAAATGTGAAGGGATTTGTCATCGCTCGATTGGGTGAAGTATGCGGCGGGAATGGGATGTGACGTGCGCACGCCGGGACGCTCCCATTAGTCGCATACCATATGACATCATGCTGACTCAGACTGCTGGCTGCCGCAGCGCCCCATCGCTCTTGTTTATCCGTATGTTTCTGTAATAAAACATACCAATCGTTAATACAATTTAAATTTTAAAGATGTGATTGTCTCTCTAACAGAAATTTACCAATTCCGAATTTTGTATAAGTTGTATAATATGTCGTTTTTACTCAACAGAATCCACAACTAAAGTAGGAACAACGAAGGCGGCAGGGCCTACGAGGTTCGGCGGAGCAATGCGGGCTCACCCACACCGTAAGTGAGCATTAATTAGGCAAGGCGTAGTGCGGATGGTGACCACAAATGGTGCGAATAAGGCCTCCGGCCTTGTTGGGGCGGCTGCGCGGGAGTTGCGGCGCCGCTACAATTATACCACTAATATATCGATGCCAATGTCATCACCTTTCCGTTAACACACAATTTGAAATATCCATTATTGTACATTGAACTACATTGAACATTTACGCCATGACAGTGCTATTTACTATCGAGGGCTTCACCACCACCTACCACCAGGTGTTGGTGTGGTCGAGCAGTAACATTTAAAGGTTCATTTCCACCTCAATTAGTAAACTTTCACGAGTAAACTTTTGAACAAAGCACCCCACATAAGTATTGCCATAGAACACGGTTATGAGGCACCTGCATCCATAGACTACCTGCATGTGTTACCGATCTGGAGAGCTGTTCTAAACTGCGTTTACCGATACGAGGGTGATATCGGCAGCTATTCTTCTAAAGCTAATTCATTAAGTTTTACAGTGTTAGTTTATCAAATAGTAACATGTTTTTGCCGATTTTTAAACACGGTGACAACATCTTAATAATTGGAACAGGATATATTGTAGTGCGACTTTTTAAGTGCACAGAGAGGCTGTCATTTGTCCAAAGTTCCGCGTGCGCAAGGTAACGTTTATACGTTTAGACTAAGATGTAATATTCCCGAGGGCCGTCACTCCATTGGCGGGTATTTGAGTGCAAGGGTATCCGGCGATGCGAATAATGATGATTTTCGTCCAACAATATCTTCAAATTTGTAAAAGAATTACAGAACAAAGATTATTTATTATCTGACTTTGTCTATCAACAAGCCTTTCCATATGAACAGACCATGTAACCAGCAACACAGTAATTTAATTAAAAATAATCCGATGCCCGCGGCGGGAGCTCGCCAATAGCTTTGCTGTCTGCAAAGGGTAAATTTGACGCATCAGGCGAATGCGAAGAGTTAATACAATCACAGTACAACCTGATCTAAAAAAAAAAATGTTATTTTGCCCAAATGTTTGATTTAGTTGTCAGAACCCGCGACAACTACCAGAAGATACTCTTGTCGGTTTCTTATATATAGTACGAGTAATATAAGTAAATAATATACATATATCGGAAATTTTTAAAAAGTAAGCAATGTCACGCTTTTAGTAGGTGTTGGAGGTGGTAGAACGAGCGAGGTTTTGAAGGAACATTTTCTTATACAACATTACCGCTAAGATTTTCTTCTGTATTGAGGAGGCAGTTTACATACAGTATAAATTGTACAAGGACAAACATTAAAAAGAAAGCAATGTTACGCTTTTGGTAGGTGTTGGAGATGGAGATGGTGGTAGAACGAGCGAGGTTTTGAAGCAACATTTTTTTGTACAACATTACCACCAAGATTTTCTTCTGTATTGAGGAGGCAGTTTACATACAATATAAATTGTACAAGGACAAACATATATATACGGAACTATTATTTGTAAGTCATATAAATAGGTACTTGTTCGGTGCGGGATTTGAACCCGCGGCCCTTAGCGTCGTAATTCAATGCTCAGCAACTGCGTCATTTCACCACGTAGACGTCGAACATTATATGGGCATTGATGCTAAGCAATTTTTTTTCCGAGGTGCATCCAAGGGGATACAGACTTTACGTCTGGCAACACCTGTTAGAGTACAGCTAGATAATTTTAGAGATTTTTCTGTTGTGGAGTTTTTAAGAGTATACTAGATTTTCTAGAAGAGGCCATGGCCCTACGTAGCTGCCCCCACGCTTGTACAAAATATGTAAGAGGCTCCTAGGCGGGAAAAGTAGCACATAGTAAAATTTAACGTGACGTCACGTCCGCACTCAATGAACGCGCTATGTGGGCCACACGTGTCACAGTTCCGCCCCGCCCCCGCCGGGACCCACACTGCTTTAATTGCTGACAACTATGGGAAATAGTGCAAATGTGTTGCTTTTTATCGCAAAGCTTGTTTACACTTGTGATAATGACAAATGTGCGTCTTAGTATTAGGAAAAACTCTGTTAGCGAAGTCCATTATTAATTTGTGAGAGAGCTACGATTCGTTAGTATTAGTAGTAAACTAATGTAGTTGGAAGGTTTAAAATCTAATATTTAGATAAAGTAACAACATTAAATTGAATCACTGCGATAGAAGTGGATCGCGTGAATGACAAACATTAAATCATCGATGTTGGATTGAATCGGTCGGCTACGAGGGGATCGAGTGTATGTGAAGGAAAGAACACGGGGCCGCGCAGATTAGAGATGAAGAATAATGGGTTTAAAAAAGGAATTTAGCACATGAGATGACGAAATGGGCTTCTAGCCGCCTCGCGACGTGACAAGTATGTAGGGCGGGTGACGCTCCGACTATTGATAGTGTGCGCTCCGCGCGCCTCCGAACCAATATTATCCAAACGATTTCAACGGTACATCTAAACGAGGACTTCGAGTTAAAAGTTGTTTATTATTATAGCAACTCGACTAATAGTGTGATTTGCACAAACTGTTGATTTTAGATCAAACTTTTATTATTTTAAAACTAATAAACGGCAAATATTATAACAGTGCAATCGCTTTCGCATTATGATATAATATTAATGAATTAAAGAAGGAATAACAATTTCAAATTAATATAAATTTCTGTTAATAAAAAAAACAAATGAATATAACATATAATCATAAGGTACATAAATATTGTTTAGTAACCGAAAACAACTATTGTATACTTTCCGGTATTTAATTGTTATTACATACATATGCAAGTGAAACCGTCCTAATAGCCCTATACGAGCAGAGATGCATTTGTTACATGTGTCATTATCAGTGGAGCTCGGTCGCCGTTATAAGTAGGTAGTGGCGAGGTGCGGGCGCGGGCGCGTGCGCGGGCGCGGCGGGTGTAGAGATAGAGCGAGCATTCCGCGCCTCTAACGGTGAGTTATTTCGCCGAGGCGTGAATGGCCGGGGATGCAGCGCAGGCTGCAGCGGCCCCCCGCCGCCGCATTCCGCCGTTCGCCGCTTGCGCAACCTCTGCCGCCACATTCCATTCATAGCGGCGCGCGACTCAATAAACCTTCTGTGCCCGCCGCTCGCCCGTAGCTCGTCCGCTTCCCGCACGCCACTCGCTCCTCTCTCGGCCACCACCCTTTGATTCCCGGAATGGCCGAACGAACGCGCTTTTTCAAATTTTAGAGCGTTACGCCACATTTCTTTGTAAAGTTCACGCCGGTCGGTCGATGTGAATTCCGACGGACGTTGACCCGCCCCGCTGTGGCTTTCTCCGACTGCCTATTTGCTATTGGAACGAATCTATTAATTGGAGAAACTTAGTTCACACATGAGCGTGGAAAGTAGACTGACTGAGCGAGCCGACCGCGGTGTCGCAGGCGACGCTGGCATGTGTGCGGTTTGTTCAAATTTGTGCCTAGGTGTTTGTTCACAACAAATTTCTTACCTAATACAAATATTATCTTTATGAGTATGAGTAACTAGTGGAACTGCAATTCAATGTTGTGCTCGTTATTGATAGCAAACGGCAACGTTATACGATCCCAAAGTCAACATCGTTTCTCGCTGAATAGTGTGTGAAGTGTGAATAGTATGTGAGCTCCACAAGGGTCGTTCCTGATACAAGAGGCAATGAGTCCATTCTTATGACGGAAGTACGATCGGACAAATAGATCGAAACGGTTGCGATCCGCGCGGCCGGCTTCAAGTACACGTAATTCGCACGTCCGCGGGCTCACACCGCGGAGACTCCGGCCGAGAGCGTAGCGCGCGGTCGAATGCCGGAGGCTGCGTTCTGCCCCTCTCCACCGCGGGTGAAATGTCACCAAACAGCATTCCAAAATATTTGAAACGACCTTTATGGCGCGAAAGAAAGTGTCCGGGGTGCGGGGTGCGGGGCCGCGCGACCGTGGGACAGAGGCGCGCGCGCCAGTCGCACGGCGCCCCCCGCCCGCACGCCGTCTCCCGCATTCCTGCGCGCCTCCCTCCGAATTTATTCAGCCGCGACCCGAGTCTGCGCCGCACCGCCGTCGACCCGCGACCGACCGGTGCCCTTCGCCACCCATGTTCCTACACCCTACAACACTAGGAGTTCTAAGTGTCCGAGCGACTCGATCCCATAAATATGGCGAATTAGCACAACGTAGGAGATAAAATGTATGTAAGAAAGAGACATTATTTTTATTTCTTTTGAATGATAGAACATCATAGTTATTGTTTATTAAAAGTGATAGACAAAAAGACTTCAACGTTTTATTAATAGACTGTAAGCTCTTACTATTGGTGTAGAATACGATCGGAAGAAATGAGACATTAGTATGACTGCTGTGAAGTAATTTCTCGGGCGCTTCCTGTGTCTAAAGTCGTGCGGAGCGCGGTGTGCGGCGGGCGG
>DWHP01008521.1:0-10525 GCA_018247895.1 Parnassius honrathi | reverse complement strand
GTACCAGCTCCTTCCACTTGACCGCATCCAGCGCAGAGCGGCTCGAATCATCGACGACCGAGTGCTTTCCGATCGGCCCAATTCGCTGGCGCAGCAAAGAGATGTTGCATCTCTTTGCATTTTCTTTCGCATATACCACGGGGAGTGGTCTGAGGAATTGTTCGAATTAATCCCAGCCGCCAAATTTCGTGAACATACCACGCGGCAATCGTCCCGATACCATCCACACCATCTGGATACTTGGCGGTCCACCACTGTACGTTTCACAGGGAGTTTTCTTCCGCGTACGACCTCTCTGTGGAATACATGTAGTTTACCACCGGCGGTTTTGCCGGACCGATACGACCCGGGGACCTTCAAGAAAAGAGCTTACTCCTTTCTAAAGGGCCGGCAACGCACCTGCAATTTCCTTGGTGTTGCAGTTGATCATGGGCGGCGGTAGTCGTTTAACATCAGGTGAGTCGCATGCTCGTTTGCTTCTATAAAAAAAGTCCGTATAGGTTCTGTTCCTTTGGCTCATCTTCAATATATAGCCAAACTGGCCGATAAACTTCCGTCCATGGCATCCCTTGCAGATTCTGCCATTGACTTCTGCAATTTACATTGGCTTTGTCACTTCTTTCCACATTCATTATTTCTTTATGACTAAATCACTGAGGTGTAACTTTCTTAATTCTGGTCACAACATCATCTTGCAAACCTTATAATTTTTTCTTATCACACAATGGAGTCACAAGATCCGTTTGGCGTTGGAAATGGAGTCTCCTACACTGTCACAGCACAAAAATATTCTTTAATATAAATAATATAGTGGTGACGACGATATTTATTAACTAATTCTGTAATATTATGTATATATAATTTAAAACCAATCAATAGCGTGTATATGTGTTCAGATGCTGCGTGAATAAAACATTGCGAACGGAGGGAGCTCAAAGTAAATATTAAAACCTACAAAGTGATTGATTATTAAGTACCTAAATTGTCGATTGTGTTCTTTGAAAAGTGTGATGTTATACTTATAAGTAATAGATTGAAGTTTTGCTTTGACCATAACTTTTTTCTTCTCATCAGCCAGCTTTAACAGTCCACCTCTGGACATGAGCTTCTCAATGCAGAAATGAGTTGTTTTAATGCATGGTGAGTAGATTGGCGGTCGAAGTTTTAGAATATCTCGTACCTTTGACGCGGTTGACCTGGGTATTTTATCTTTTTTTATAGAATAATAATTCCAAACCAGAACACAGTCCACCTGATGGTTAGTGGATAACATTGAGATCATTCCAGGGTTAAAAAGCCAAATGCAGATGCCTTGTCACCCTCGAGGACTAATATAGAATACTTTTTTACCAGCAAAAAGGTTTTCCAGTTCTCTGCACTCACTATACGAAACACTAAGCACTCGCATTAAGGTGCTATTTGTAGTCGGTATTACGCGAGAGCGTTGTCCTTCCCCGGTTATAACTATAGCTTTGCTCTATCACGTATAAATCTGCATATACGGAATGGTATACCATTTATCGGAGGCCATGAGGCCATTTTGACCCTTCCCATAGTCGCCTATTACGTCACCATGGAACGAAATGGGGTGTTGTATTCTCTTATGCCGCTGTAATATTGTACCACGCGGCAAGATTCCTAAACACACATCCCGATAGTGGGAACCTAAATATCGTGGCATTTACAACTGCTTTAGGTACTACAATGCTTGTCCGATGGGTAATTTTATTAAAATTAATGATAAAAGAGTCAAAGTTGGTTTTGTCACACAAACGATGTTCGAGATTTGTCCGCTTCACCGAAAAAGGAGTTGCGATCTAAATTGGCACCGAGTTCCATAGCAGTTGCCTAAATCAAAGAATCTTTATGAATGCAAATATCTCCAATCCCATATTGTCCCGCGAGTGCCTTGCGAGGCATTAGACGGAATCAAATTAGAAGGTTGGCAGTAGCGTCTTCCTAATATCATATATGACCAAAAAAAAACTGCAGTTGCCAACCCGCTAGTCTAGCGTGCTAACTGTGGCAAATATTCTAAATATCTATCGGGGAGGCCTATGTTCATTAGTGGATTTTTGATATACTGTGACGGTAAGGACAAAATTACAAGTGAGTACGTAGCTTTTGAGTTATGGGGATTTGAAAATGGGTCGAAATGATTCGTTTAAGATGTGCTTAAACGATTCATGTAAGTACATACATTGCTGGTGCGTCACCATTTCGCCGCTTTTTGGAATTTGGCTACACACTGCAGTGTCTCTAGATGTAATACAGGGCGCTTGAATCATACACAGTTTGCTTTTGTGTAAACGTACAGAGTCATTGAAAACTGTAATATCCCGCGTAATCAAACCTGAACGTCCCTAAAAAACGTCCAAGCAATAAGTACATTTTGTGCACCACTCATCATATTAATATGAAATACCATATAAAAAGGCGGAGACTTATTCAATATTTTCTGGAAGGCGGTCTCGTCTCGGGCCGGCCTAATAAAATATCTTTAAAGAAAAATCTCCAAAGATAAAATAATACTCAAGTAAATCTTAACTATCTCACTAAAATAAAACTCCTAAAATAAAAATGTAGGATAGAAGAAGGGCTATGCATTAGCGAGGAATGGATCAGAGATATTTAAAATATAAATATATTTGGTATAGAAAACCGTTGCAGCGCTGCGTTGCTTAGTAATTTAAAAGAACCTACGGATGCGAATTTCTGTGAACAAAGATCGATTGAAACTGACGGAAGAAGAATAATTTGCAAGAAAAAACTGAATGAAGAAAAGACTCATTTACATACAAGAATGTTTTAACTTAAAATGGATTAAATTAACATTTTTTTAAGAATTTGATTTTCACTTTAACCCTGCAGTGGTCGCGCCTTATAAAAAACGTAAATGATCGTGTGGATTACGTACACAGAAATGACGTGATAATAGGACAGTAGAAGTCGCACAGACGTGTGACCTTGTCGCCGCAATGATGTGTTGACGAACATCATTCACCATTTTGTGATTTAGTTGCGCTGGGAACGTCGTACGTGAATTAATATTATTATAATGGTGAATTACAGCATAATCAGTTGTAAAACTCATCAATGGCGTGTAATTCAAATAATAAAGGCATAAAATTTCATCGGTAAGTCCATTATTTACGAATTATTATTGTTTTAACGAATTTACATCTAGATGAATACCTAACTATGATTTTTACCTTCGTAAACTTTCATTTATTACTTGTCATATTGTACAATTACCATTGCTGCTTTTTTGTTCTACCGTAATATGTGACGCACGCGACGTTGACAAACTCGCCAAGCAATGTAATGTAAAACATTGGATATCATTGTGCATTGCGTATATTTATAACACGGCTGCAGGCATCGGTCGCTTATTGCGTATGTGTTAAAATATGGCGACATCGGTTCCAGAAGTAATCGAGCGCTAATTTATTTCTATTGTCTTATTATTACTATTTCTGGGATTACGTACGTAGACCAATTTAAAATAACAGGAAAGCTTTAATATTATATCAACTGAAATGTATTTTTATTTTATTTTAAATATAAAACAGGGTAACATAAAGTCGACGGTTAAACAATAATCAATAATCGATGTGGTAGAGCCATGCTGCGGTTATATTAGAATATATAGTTGTAGCACGAATGGGTCGGCTCGACCGGGGAGGAACCACGCTCTCACAGAATACCAGCGTGAAATAGTAGCTTAATACTGTATTTCGTATGGTGAGTGCAGAGAACCGGAGACCCTTTTTACTGGAAACGAGGCATTCTATCTTAGCCCTCACGGGTGACAACGCATCTGCATTTTAATTCGTAATTGAGGATAGTTGTAGATGACCAGGGGCCACAGCAACCATTTAACGTCTGGTGAACTGTGTGCTCGTTTGTACCCTATCCTATATAAACAAATGTCCTTCTTTATTCAAATTATAATATTAAAAAAAAAACTTTTACATATCAATATATGAAATATCACATTAATTTCAGAGTTAGATCACAAATCAGTTTAAATATTTATTTCTAATAATTTGGTTTCAGAAATACCCAAATTTGAGATTATTTTGGGTTTCAGCTTAAGTTTTCAGCTGTTTTTCGTAATATATGTTAAACATAAAATTAATTCCAGTAGGTCTGCGCTGACAAGCCAACGTGGTAAGTGTCTATGAGCAATTTTTTTTAATTGGCCAATTTTTTATAACGTGGAATTGCATTACAGTTGATTTAATAATCTGTATCTAACAGCGAATTAAGAAGGGCTCAGATCAAATGAATAGTTTAAATGTGTTAATCTTATAAATGAAATATAGTAAATTTTAAGATATAAGCGTGAGATAATTGCGTTTGATAATTGTTTCTAGAAGTGCTTAAGTACTACTGATATTATTGGTGGAGATAATTAAACTGTGAGATCTTAGCCCTTATAGGCCATCTGTAGTTTTTTTATTTGAAAATGTTTGCAAGTGTCCATGGATTACTTTAACCACTTTTGATCAGGTAGACTATAAATTAGTTGTCAATGTAATTTATTAAAAAAAACTTTATACTATAGCCATTTCTAGAAAGCTTTTATAGTAGTGAGTCTTAGAAAGCTTTTTAGAAAATTTATTAACGTTTTCGAATCTTTTAAGTAAATTTTTCACTCATATATTATGAAGTTAATATTTTTTTCCCGCCCACTAAAATCATTTATATTTAACGTTAAATAATTATACTAACAACCAATTTTCAAGTTGAAAATGGTTAAAAAATATTAGTTTGAGACCCACTCATCATAAGGATAGCCAAGAGCGGCTACAGCCCATCTGAATGATGCTTCGAAGCTTTGAAGTATGCTCGTGAGCTTTAGTGTCTTAATTGTTCAGCCCATTTGTGATTATTTTTGCCCCCTCAGTAACGTATCTCACAAGTAGCGTAGAAATCAATTAAATGATTATATAAACAATTAAGTATTATATGTTTTCATTCTGCGTAAATAGTACAGAATTGCCTCACGGCTAAGTTAGAAGTTAGTCATTGCAGAATCTATGTCTCCTAATATTGCCTCTTTTAGTGGTGAAATAACAACATCACTAGATGGTACGGTAGTGTATTTTCTTAAATGTAATCTTTAATGTGGTATTAGGTGTAATGGAGATTGATAGAGTTTAAGAAAAATGAGTGTTCAGTTACAATTACAATTATATAATACTAATAAATTAAAATTACAATAATATAATTACTAGCTTGCCAGGCAGACGTTGTTCTGCCCTTTTCGACGGACCTTTGTTCTTTGCAAACTATGATTTGTTTTTCGTTCAGGTGCTAGAATCACTAGGTTACTCTGTGGGCTTACTCTGGAGCATGCCACATACAACTGACAAATCTAATCTACTACAAATCTACTCCTGCTACCTAAGAGTTACCGTTACCGCTGACCGTGAGCTTTGTTTATGGTTATGGCGAATTAGACTTTGATAGGAAACTGCACTCACTTAAATTAGAAGTGGTAATTTGATGGTGTTAGGGGAGTCCTAGGAATAAATACACTCTCCTCAAGAACAACCTGCCAGTATAGTTAGTTGCCTCGATTACATTGAGATGCAATGTTTTTACATGCAATCTGGTGCCATTGTATAATTTTGGTGGATTTATATTGCGCAGCAACATAATTGGCGTGCCAACCCTCAATTAAAATACGTGAGTTGGGAGACCGGGAGGCTTCTTCTGGGCACCACCACACCACTAAAGTCTGCTGGAAATCGCCTGCTAACAAAACAGTAAATAGTCCCATTTGACAATTATTATTCCTAATATCCTGTAAAGATCTATTTAGGACTTCGAAATCCCCTTTTATGAGCCTTAGTACTCCCATGCTAAACAATTAATTTCGTTTTGCAGAGTACTTCTATATATTACTTTGTTTGGGTATATCGCAGAATGGGGTTTCGGTTTGTATCAAATCGAGAGGAAGTTTAAAAGCTGGGTGTGCAGTTTTACCTCCTTTCAGCAGAGTGGCAGCAATCCGGCTAAGGCGATATCACGATTGCTCCTCACTTCGGCCTAAATAGTAAATAGTACATTTAATAGAAAAGTCTTACCTGTTCCACCAGGAGCATCCAATAAATACATCACCTACACCTGCGTCGATACTGGAAAGTATTTTATAATAGTTCGTTGGTTAGAAAGCCTTCACTACTTGACACTAGTTCTGCTAAGGAACTGACATCGTAACTTGTTTCCTTCAGGTAGTTTAGGTTATTGTATAAGCATTCAGACCATTAAGGCTGAGGCAATCCGTACTGCTGTAGGCTTTGTTCTTCTAATGCTAATACAGCTTCTCCTATTGTGACCAGATTTATTGTAGATTTCATCTACTAAATATTCATCTATAACGCCAGAAAGCCTTTCCCCTTGTCGTTTGTAGTCTTCTGATAGACTATCCCTGTGTTTTACCTAAAGACTTAGTGCGTCTGTAATGTGACAGAATGCCAGCACTACAGAAAAACGTTCACGCATTTTAAACGGCGACTCGCGTAAGACTGATTCATCTAGGGCAGAATCTCAATGTTTGTCGGCCTATAGCAAGCCAAGTTTCATGCAAGCTAATTGAAAAGTTGGTTGGAGGACACCGTTGACAGTCTTCAAGTCATCGAAGGATGATGGACCCCTAAATTCTTACAGAAATAAGTGATGACGGTAACACACTGTGTTATTCGGCTCAACCAGTCCATCTCAAAGTGGCCGATAACGCCCCCTTGTGGGCGTTGGAGACATAGAGGTGGGCGTTAAGGGGCCCTGAAAAAAATAGGGGGCGTTGGCGTGGTTTAGGGAGGCGATGGATGTAATTTCATTTAGATACGTTATATCTTAAAATTTACTAAAATTAAACCCTACCTACTACTCAATATCGAATAATTAGTTTATATTTGTGCCCTGTATGATGGTTTTTTTTATAGGATAGGGTGACAAACGAGCACACAGTCCACCCGATGGTAAGTGGTTGCTGCGGCCCGTAGACATCTACATCCATCCTCGATTACGAATTAAAATGCAGATGCGTTGTCACCCGTAAGGACTGAGATGGAATGCCTCGTTTCCAGTAAAAGGGGTCTCCGGTTCTCTCACCATACGAAATACAGCAGCATTATGCTACTATTTCACGCTGGTATTCTGTGAGAGCGTGGTCCTTTCTCGGTCGAGCCGACCCATTTGTGCAACAACTATACTACTAATATACCTGCAGCATGGCTCTACCACGTATACAGACTTTAAAAGAACTATCTAATGAGAACTATATCGGATGAATATGCAAAAATTTTATGATGCTGCCATGCTTGTTAGAACAACGGCTCTTTTATTGCTCCATAACTCTCGCAGAATACTCAAGTCCTGTGAACGACATTGGAACTCTTTTTTATTTCTTTAAAAAAACGTTACCTCCACACTAAGATTTTCGCCTGTATTGAAGAGGCAGTTTTTTTTACATTCATACATTTCACAAAAACACACATCTAGACCCGTATCAATTATTTCTAGGCCATACAAAATCTTGTTCAGTGCGGGATTCAAACAGAAAGCACTCAGTGCTGCAGCTCACTGCGCCACAGATTTTTAGAACATTTTAATATTTGTCTGAAAGTTACCCGATATTCTTCTATCATTCTTATCCGTTCTTCCTTACTTTTTCCTTTCAACTACTTCTTTTACTCTTTTATTTAGACATCTAAAAACTTCCCTTTTTCTTTCAATATTATTATGCGTACCGCCAGAATAACCAGTCTTCGTGCTAGTAAATGCTAGTAAATCTAGCCATGCTCTCTTCGTTGCTTCAACTTTCATGCGTACCTCACCATCCGACCATAACATGTTATTATTCCTTTCCATCACCACCACATACTTCGGTAGCAGCAACCACCAAACCTTTCTTAACATACACACATACTCCAAATCTAACTTATTCATATACAATTCATCCAAACCACATAAATTTGCTCTAATCAACATTTGTACTTCTTTTTAACACCGTTGTTTTGTAACCTTTCTGTTCTGATATGCTGTAACGCAGTGGTAGACATAGGTTTCTAATACCGCCAACGTCTTAATAGAGCATTAATTTGGCATAAGACCAAGTGATGATCCATTCCTAAGTTAGACCCCCTATAAGCCCTTGTGCCACCACTGCGCTTCTCATTCCATCATTCACAATTATGAAATCTATCATGCTTCTACCATCACATCCTTCCCATGTATACATGTGAGTCTTGTTGCGACGAAAGCAAGAAAATATTCTTTTCCACGCATACGGTGAGGAAGCTTTCACCATTCTCATTTATATTTTCATCATCAAACGTTCCCAATATCCTTTCATAACCAAACCTCTTCACTACAACCCTTTCACTAAAATCTCCTAACATAACACTATTTTCATTTCCCTTCTTACATTTTATTAATACCATCTTTACCATCTCTCAAAACTGCTCTCGGGTATAAGTTTTTTTTATAGGAGAGGGGGTAAACGAGCATACGGCTAACCTTATGGTAAGTGATTACCGCCACCCATGAACAACAGTAATACCTGGGGAATTGCAGATGCGTTGCCAGCCTTTTAAAGAAGAAAAGCTCTTTTCTTGAAGTTGCATAAGTCGTATCGCTGCTCTGTTTCTTATGGAAGTGTTGAGAAAAAGAATTTTTACTGGATCCGAGGCATACCATCTTAATCCTCAGGAGTGTCAATGCGTCATGCATCTTGATTCTTAATCGAGGATAGATGTTGGTGTCTATGGGCCACAGCATCCACTTACCATCAGGTGGAATGGGCCTAGACATGTCTGAGACGTAGATCACTAGAGCAGGAAACTTCTTCAAGCCTACTTTCAATCGTACCCATAGCAATATCGGCATTACACATTCATTTTCTAAAAGGATAATACCGAATCCATGGCATGCCCGCTTGGTGCAGTCTACACTAAACCAGTACGCAGTATAAATGTCACGTGTATCGTGTGGCATCCTTCTTTCTTCCGTTTCGTCTCATTTACGCATAACACATTCATTCCTCTATCATAAATCGTATCGCGTACTTCATCCATCTTATAAGTCATTGCTCTACATACATTCAGCGTAGCTAGACGGGCTTCCGTTATCCACTTTTCGCCCCTCCGAAAATAGGAGACGGGTGGCAAAACTCGTGACCGAATTTTCTCACGGAGATACTTCGCATCTCTGCCCCATTAAAGGAGCGCCAGGAACATGGGGCCATTTCTTTTCTTTTTTGGCTCACAGTGCGAAACTAGGGGATGGTATATTTAACGCCGCTACCACGCTACCGGCGAGGATCCGAGTCTGTTCTTTCGTCTTTGTCGCTCGTTTATCACCACCCGGGAGATACGTGTAGGATGGGCCGAGGATTAGGTGCTCGAACTCTACGGATGCGAGCGACTTATCCCCCTCTTATGTAGTAGGTATATATAATAATAATACATGTACTTACATGTGAAAATAAATAAATTATATAAAACTCAAATCAGTTTTATTCAGGTTTCACACCTGGCCCGGCAATGTGTCCCTGTGCAATTTCAGAAATACCCATAAAATGAACCTTTTTTCATTAGATATCGACGACTCGTATGAGAAGTATTATTAAGAAGTAAGTGTGACAAATTAGCAAATGAGGGCTAAGTTCGCTGTAGTAATCAGCACAGTATAATAAATGTATATAATATTTTGTTTAAGTCTTACAATCTTATAAAAGAATGACTTTTATTTCACACAAAAACTTTATACAGATTTTGATAAGAACCGTTTTTAAGATTCCAGCAGTATTTTTTGTTAATGACGCGCGAAAAATTTGAGTCCGATCCAAAACAGGCGACTGAGCGACTCATTGCCCGGCCCAGAGCATTTTATGCCCGTTGTGTAGTTTCAGTAAACACGGCTTTGGTTGGAAGTCACAATTTATTAGATTTTGTCTTGACCGCTTTAGTCATAATCGGTAATCAAATTGTTCGTTTCCAACTCATAAAAACTTAATCCACATTGTTTTTATATTTTCCCTATCTCTTTCAATTTCTCTTTTACTGATTTTCTTCATCAACCCGGAGGATATCTGGGCTTCAAAATATTTGAAGAATAGGTTTTTAACAATATTTTACAGTTACGCTGTGTCTTAATATCGATCAAGACAATAAAGAGACACCACTTGAACCCGGATTGATTACACCTATGAAAACTGAAAGGCCGGCAACGTATCTGCAATTCCCCTGGTGTTGCAGTTTTTCCTTAGCGGCGGTAGTCATTTTCAATCAGGTGAGCCGCATGCTCGTTTTCCCCCTCTTCTATAAAAAAATTGACAAAATCATCGTTATATCACGATATATCCTGTTTTCTCCATCAAACTGGACAAGAAAACAAAGTAAGTAGAATTTTACCCGTCTGCATGTTTTTCTTTTATATTTTACGTTCGTTTAATTTGTTTGCTGAGTATCCAATAACGGCGATACAATTATCAATGTTCAGTTTCTCATAA
>DWHP01008520.1:0-10525 GCA_018247895.1 Parnassius honrathi | reverse complement strand
GTGTGGCTCTACCACTTCAAAATCCTTCGTAATTTACATAACCGTGCAGCGGCAGTGTAAGAATATCCACTCCCCCATATCGTCCCGTGGGTGTTGTAAGAGGCGGCGGAGGGAAACAAACGGGAGATGGGCAGCAGCTTTTTCCTGATAACAGTTAAGTAATTATTAATCTATTACAAAATATTTTGGAACCTACTATATTAGATGGAATGTAAAAATACTCTCCGGTTTCCACACTCACCATATGAAACAGCAGAGTTCAGCTCTTTTACGCTGATATTCTGTAAGGGTGTGGTTCTTCCTTGTTCAAGCTCTATGCTGCAGCTTACATCTACCACGTATAAAAAGTGTAAGTATCTTACCACGTATGAGTAATAGCTTTATTTCGTGACGTCATTTGTCGGGTCTACCAGTATTTCCGACTGTTTGTACTAAGAAATTAAAGCGTTCACTTATCCCCTAAGCTTACGATTCTAATTTGTGTCTTTAGTTTAATGGACATAGGTCTTTCCCGTTATAGGGTGGAATTGACTGGTAGTCGGATTCCACGCCATCATCATGGGAGTGGCAAGATGAGATGGCGGTGACCGGTGGAGGAGCTGGACGGAGCCGTTAGCCGCTTAAGAGTCCAAAGCATTGCACTAGAACCCGACAGTATCCCGGGTCAAGCCCTTGTGCTGTGTCTGGGTGGCTGTAAGGCTTACGCAGTTGTTTACCGACTGTCTGCTGAGTGCCAAGTTACCCACCGCATAGAAAGAGGCAAGGTTGGTCCTCTTGAAGAAGGAAGGCTGGGCCGCCAATTTTCCCTATGTGTGCCGTCCCATATACCTCTTGGACGAGATTCGTAAATTGTTCGAGAGAACAGTTGCCACTCGGCTTAACGCGCGTTGGTCCGATTTGGCTGATAGCCAATTTGGATTCCGACGGGAAGCGTTCTAAAGTAGATGCCATCATGCGCATCCGCTCCCTGTCAGAATAAGCAGTACCCCTGGGTGGCATGGCGTTGGCGACAAGCCTTGATATCGTTAACGCCTTTAATTCTCTACTCTGTGACGCAATCAGAAGTTCACTGGCACAACATCAGGTACCCCCCTACATGCGAGGTGTTATCGGGAACGAATGTACATTGGTACATAACGTACATGAGGAAAAATGGTAGGAAGATCCGAAAGGAGATCAATCGTGGGGTTCCGCAAGGCGCGGTGCTCAGGCAGCCACTGTGGAACCTTGCCTACGATGCAGAACTTCCGCTGGCGTAGATATCGTTTGCTATGCCGATGATACGTTGGTGGTTGCCAGCGAGGTCAACTTCGAGAGGGCCGAGGAGTTCACCGAGCTTGGTCCCTTAAATCCAAGAGTTGGGATTAGAAATAGCGCCTCACAAAACTCTGCCTGTACTTTTTGGTGCAGCCGGACCCAAACTTTGGTAAAAGAGGAGGGATGGTTCCGCCGGAGAGAGTGGGCGTATCCAGTGAACTACGGGTTACAAGCGAGGGACGTGGACGCTGCCTAGTGTCCCTGGCTAGGTGGTGGTAAAGGCCATGCTTACAAATCAAGTGACAGTCTATTTGGGCAGTGGTGATGGACCTTTTCAGCCGTATCTGGATCAAGCTCCCGATGTCGCGCTGTGAGTCAACTTTGAGTCCCTATATTCCCCCGGTAATCCTAACGCCTGAAATTATTTTTGTTTCAAAGTAGGGCGCTCCCAAAAATCCTCTAAGGCGGGTGGGAAGCCGTGGAGATGAATTTCACACACGTAAATAATATGAACAATTTAAAGCACATCAGAAAACAATGAGAGGTGTCAGAGGTGCTTACCAGAGACACCAATGAACAGATACTGTTACAGATAGTCTCCTGTGCAGGGCATATATGGGAGAGCATCAAAGAACTGTTGAATTTATTCGGGGTGATTTCATGGCTCGAATAATCACGATATTCCTGCCCACACGCAAAATACACGCTTAGACGTGAGTTTGCGGCAGACAGCCCGTCGTAAACTCAACCAAAGTAAACTAGTGTCTCACAATACCGATGCCCTATGGTTCTTTAAATACGACGCAGCAGGTTGGTCACCCTAATTCTGTAAAAAACGCACATGCACGCACACACTCACATTACTTTTATATATTCTTTTATAGAATAAGGGTGACAAACGAGCACGCAGTCCACCTGATAGTATGGTGTGTGCTGTGACCCATAGACATCTATATTTAACCTCGATTAAGAATTAAAATGCAGATGTGCTGTCACTCCTGAGAACTAAGATGTATTGCATCGATTCCAGTAAAAACGGGTATATGCTTCTTTTTAATAGATATATCATTGAAGTAAACAAATTTGTAGACAAAGAAATGTTTATTATAATTGTTGTATTGTTATTCTTGTTAATAAATGATTATTTATAGCGAACGGTAGTTTTTATAGGATTATAAGTAGACAGATATTTGAGATCGTCCTGTCTACGCACAACGGGCGGTACTCGTATTGACTAGAACTTTGCCTTGAACTTAACAACATAATGGATACAGTATAACATTCGCACGGGTGTATTTATATTTTAGAATTAACAGGTTTCCTGTTAGACCTACATTAAAGGTATTAGAATGAGTTAAGCTTATTCTTCTTCTGCACGATCACCAGACCATGCGTGTGTGCGTGTGTGCGTGTGCGTGCGTGTGTGTGTGTGTGTGTGTGTGTGTGTGTGTGTGTGTGTGTGACATGAAAAAGAATTGGTGAACTGAAGAAACCTCACAATATTGATAAAGATCAAAATTTGGTGATAGCAGAGGCTTAAACGTGCAGACTTTGAGGACCTCTCTTTGGGCTCTTTCCAAATTAATTAGTATTGACTTACTCGCACCACCCCAGGTTGTTAAACAGTAAACAGTGAGTGACTGACAAAGTGCTAAGTAGACTGGTCTGACCAGACAAGGATCTGCGACTTGGCGGAGATTTTTAAAAACGAGCATGAGTTTACGAAATCTACCAGCGGTGAGGTTGATGTGGGGGTGGAAGGTCACTTTATTGTCTATAATAATACCTAAATATTTTGTGGAATCGGTAGCGGTTCACAGTTACTTGAGAAGGAGAAGAGGTCGGAACGGGAATGAGCAATTAATTAAGCGAAAATTGTCTAAAGCATTGAGTGGAATACTACGGCGATATACTGTTTTTTTTTGGAATTGAGAGTGAGTAGATTTGTATGGAGCCAGAGGGAGAGTAAGTCCAAACCGGATTGGCCAAGTTGGAAGGTATCTTTCCAGGAGCAGGCCGTGAAAGTTAGTACAGTATCGTCTGTAAAGGAGATAATCTTACAGCTAGGAAATGGAATGTTGAAAGTCATTGATGTAGGCCAAGAAAAGCGTCGGGCCAAGAATACTTCCCTGGGGGACACCATAATTCATGGATAGTTCGGAACTCACATTTCCATTGATAATGAAACCCTGGTTACGGTTTGAAAATTAGCTCTGAAAGAGTAATAGTTGGGTATCTGTGACACCAATTGCCTTCAGTTTGGTCAAGAGGATGGGAATCTAAATCGTGTGGAACGCCTTAGCCAAGTCGAGGAAGACCAATAGGCATTTATTACTCTTGTCTAAGTTACTCATCACGTGTACTGTGAGAGAGTGAACCGCGTCTACTGTGGATCAATAAGTAAATTTTTTCTAGGAAATCGACTAACTGGTTGTTGATCAGCTTCTTCGGGATTTTAGACAAGGCGGGTACCCCACTCTTGTGAATGGGGTGTACTAGGGCTTTCTTGAGTGCATCAGGGAAGCAAACTGAAGGAAGACTCAGGTTGCATATATGGCATATAGCAAGAACAAGCAAATCCTTTCCGCGTTTAATAATAGATGAGGGAATATTATCCCACCCGACCGCACAGTTTTCCTTGAGTGATGAAATGAGAGAGTCAAATTCGGATGGAGTGGTATTAAGAAGAACAAAGGTCTGATTTGAGAGAGGTATTGGAAGTTTTTGGGGGGAGGGAGTAGAGACAAAAGTATATCCTCAGCGAGAGATTTACCAATCTTGACAAAAAAGCATTCGTACTATCAAGGGATTGGAGGTGGTGGACATAAAAGTGAGGAGATCGTTGCAGTCGGAGCGATTTTTGTGCATGTTTGTAACATCTTTGATAGCTTTTCATAATTTTTTATTATTATTTCCAGCCTTATTTATCTGCTCTCTATCATATGCTATCCTAATATTCCTAAGAAGCGAATTGCAGAAATTACGGTAGCGACTGTAAGTTTTTCGAAGTACATTTCAGAAGTAAGTCATTTCTAGGGTCTTTTTTAAGTTCCTTGTGCCAGTCATCCAGGGTTTGAGAATCCTTCGTCGGCTGGGCAAGAGCTTGGACTTAGTGTTGATTTATCGCAGCCTGAAGTTTACTAATAAACAGGTTAGTTGCTAGGTTTGGATCAGTGAGCTGGAGTACATCGGAGAAGTTTACTTTTTTTAAGGTGTCCATGAGGTTGGGGATGTCAATCTTTTTTGAGACTTTGGAAGATGCATGTGATATGTTCTTCATATAGATGCCGAGTAAGATAGCGTCGTAGTCCGTAACTGAGGATTGGATCACAAGACATTGAGCTGGAAAGGTAGTTTTTAGAAAGACATAGTCGAGACAGGCCAGTTTACGAGTGGGAAGGGCATGGGTTATCAAAAGGCCATTGTAGGCAAGCATATTCAAATACACTTCAGTATTTTGGTCAGAGTTGGAGTTAGGTATAATATTAATATTGATATCTCCTGCAATAATAATATTTTTGAATTTATTTAAAGAAGCTAGAGTCTGACAAAGAGAATTTATAAAGTTGAGGGAATTTCGAAATGCACATGGTCGATACATGGCTAAAATTACAATTTCTTGCTGTATTTGGATTTTGGATGGGGAGTGAGCTGGCGTCGACTATTTTCGGGTCAGAAATAGAAACATTAGTAATTGAGTTGTTGTAGTAGACTACGACGCCATCGTTCTGGTTCACTGGATTAGATGAAGAGTAGGATACAAAATTAGGGATATTGGGAATAGCTGGTTCGATGCCGAGCCAACATTCTGTCAATATCAAAACATCCAGGTCAGTGTTGATATTATGTAACAGGGTTAAAAAATTATGTATGTTGGCCTTTATACTGCAAATATTTTGGGTGAGGATTTTTAATGGCTTAGTACCCAGGTTATTGGCGGCGAGAGCGTTTTGAACTTCGTGTGGATCACAAGAGGATGCACTGCAAATAGTTACACTATCTATATTTTTAATTAGGTCGATATCGTGCGTGATGTATTAGGGGTAAATAGTACTGGATTGCAAAATGGGGGCCACAATGGCATGTAGCCTCCAAGTGCAGGGTATTGGGGAGAGGGGTAGGAACTCCTGTGTGGCAATATTTTGGAGGGGGGGTGTCAGCCGAAACGATGAGACAACCAAAAACAGGTGTTAGGTTGCTATGTAAAGAATGAAGTTTAAGCCTATATAACAAATCGGGAAGGAATAATATAATAAGGTAATTATGACGAATTAATCGATGGAGTTCAGAGTTAGCAGAAGTATAATATTTAATAAGAGTAAATATTGGTAGGTATTTTTGTGTTGTGTTTGTGTGAAGAAACATTTTTACGCAAAATGTATTTATGTAAGTGTGAGAAGTTTGATGTGGATGTGTATGAAAGAAATTAAGTATATACTTTGAATTTGAAATACGTATACAAAACAAATATCGTCTAAGAACTATAATAATATAACTAAAAATATTATCAATCAGTTTTTTGACTTTAGGTTAGATAGTTGTGATTCACTGGTAAGGACAATGAGTTTGCCGTTGTCTTCTTTGCGGAGAAGAACCCTGCAGTTTGCTGTCCAACAATGTTTGTAGTTTTCGGCTTTCGCAAACTCGCGGGCCAGATAAAAAAGCCTGCGGGTACGGGCTGTCAGATTTTCAGATACATATATCGGTTGGGCAGGATATTCTGGAACTAAAACCTTTGCGTTCAACTTACCGCCCGAGTTCTTCTTATTGTATTCCTTGAAGGCCTTCAAGATTTGGTTTTTTAGGATGACAGAGTTGAGAGTTACAAGTATTGTCTTGGTATCTTGCTTGGAGGGGAGACAACGGATGTCATAAATATCAGAAGTCTGGACTTTGGTAGACAACTCCGAGAAGATGCGACAGGCAATTACTACCTGGTCGTCTTGAGATAATGGCAGCTTAAGAGGCAGATTGCGGATTTCTATTGAGCTGGAGCGGGAGAAGCGTTCGATCTCTTCTGTAGTGTTCTCTAATTTCGATAGGCGGTCACCATAAATCATGTTTTGCGAGTGTACATTTTTAAGTTCTCCACAAATCTCGTCATATTTACAGGATAAGAACTCGATGGACTTCTCGATTTCCGAGTTAGACGCCAGTAGGTCCGAGCTGAGTTGTTTTATTTCGTTTACTGACTCCATAATACCCGACAATTTGACATCCGTTTCATGTTTCCAGGACGTTAGTGAATTTATAAAAACGTCTAACTTAGACTCTGGTGTAGATGCACAATCGCATTCGCAACGGCGTCTTTTTGTAGATCGTAATGTACTGTTATCGGGCGTATTACAGCCGTCATTATTTTGGAGGAGGGTTGGAGCCGATCCATAAGTATTGTTTTGTTTATCTGGCGATCCTAACATTCTGCCGTTTAATATAAGATATTGTAGGCCTAAATAATGCGTTCTAGGCCTAAATGTTCCGACGGCAATTTACAACGGTACGTACGTGAATCACTTGCAAAGGGCGTGACGATCCCCGTCACAATTCAGCTCCTGCGCAGAGGGCGGGACGAGCCAATCGACGCTAAGCAGTGCGGAGGTACGTTGAGCAGTGGGATGGGTCACATACCAGGACGGCACTTAGATAGTTTTGTATGTCACACTCACTTTGAGGATGTCCTTGTCCCGTCCGAGATGTAAGCTCTTCTCGGTCAATGCAGCCCTAGTACTTCACAGTATTTTTGAGAGATTATTTTATTGAAAATTTAAGAAATAATTTAGCAGAGTTGTCGTAAACACGTCTGACTGACCAGACATCCAGCGGGAGAGCCCAAATAGCAGCAGTATATTATATATATGTTATGAAGCTTAGCAGATTCATAACATATATATTATATTGTATTGAGTTTCTTGGTGACACTCACTGTCGCTCTCTTTGTTCTGATAAAACTCAAACACTTTATTCTATTCTAAATCTCTTTCTATTGAAGAACTCCCTACCGCTATACATTAGAAGTATACAATCTATTGAAAGGTTTAAAAAACTTATCAAAGCACACTTCTTTCCTCCTAAGTCATTACTCTCCTAATATTGTTCATTTAAATACTAGTACACACTTAATTTTCCTTATGTTAAGGTTTTATTTCAATTTCTTTTTTTTTATAGGATAGGGCGACAAAGGAGCACACAGTCCACCTGATAGTAAGTGGTTGCTGTGGCCCATAGACATCTACATCTATCCTCTCCTCTATAGATGGAATGCCTCGTTTCCAGTAAAAAGGATATCTGGTTCTCTATACTCACCATACGAAACACAGCAGCATTAAGCTACTATTTTACATTGGTATTCTGTGAGAGTATGGTCCTTTCTCAATCGCGCTGACCCATTTATGCTACATCAATACTTCTAATATAACCGCAACGTGGCTCTACCACATATATAGCTTGCTATTAATCCTTTCTACTTCTTTCTATATGTATTTCTATATTTTTGTAATTAAAATTAATTTATTAATTATATTACATATGTATTTATCAAGTAAATAATTATATTTATATCGTGTGTATTTTCCAACGACCTACATACACCATTACCCTGTCTCACGTATGATTATATCCTCTGCAATTGTGGCCTGGTAGAAACTGCTTCTAAGCGATAAGGCTGCCAATTGTACAATTAATTAAAGTTTTTTTTTCTCTTTTATGTTTTTCTTGGTGTACAATTCAGTCTATTTTACCCATTCACTCATTTTACTTAATGGTAGTACTCCTTTCCTGGCTAGAAGTCTGTCCCAGTAGTTCTATTACCTATTTCAGTCCAAGGGATATAGAGGACTGGCACAGTTATAAACTGGAAGGCATTCCATCTTAGTCCTCAGAGGTGACAATGCATCTTCAACCTTCTTTGTTTGAATTTATTTGCAGGTGTTCATAGGCTCACAGTACCTACTTTCTACCAGCTATGCAGCTTGAGCTGGTTTGTTACTTAAGTTTTATTAAAAAATAAAGTTTCTTTCAATATTTTAGTAAATAAATAAATTACAGACCTTCGTTCAGACTCCCTACGCGGCAACTGTGCCTTCACACTCTTTAGGGACAGGGCGTGCCTCCTCTCGATCATCAGGAAACCTCTGTTTAACATCCGCATGCATACCTCATTGAAGGCTTTTGAAACCTGAAATTATAATTTTTATTATTCATCTGTTACCAACTATTGATGGATTGTTCACAATTTCATGTTCAACGAAACAAAACAATAAATTAAAGAACATCAAAGTATGTAGTTGGAAAATAAGCTGAAAATGTTTTTTTTTTAGTTCTATGTTGAAAGAACTGTTTGCAGTTCGTTAAATTGCTATATAGCAAAGTTCAACCATAAAAAACTGAACAGTTTTAAGTTCAGAGTATGAGTTAACAAAATATAGGCTGTTTCGATAGAACAAAGAAAGAAAGAAATTTAGGAAATATATATGTAATTTTCATAATATATACAATATATAAACCAAAAAGCACAAAAATATCAACCGTAGTTAATATTCTCAAGGAGGAAGAGTAATCGGGTGCCCAGTTTCGACGAGACTGGCCAGTGTGCAAACACAGGTGCACTCTGTGCCCTCACTCTCATTGTTTGATAGGAAAACAATCTAGGCTGCTAGGCACTCTAGGCTGCTACTGATAATTTATTCACAGAATGTTCTAATATTTTATTCTGGCTCAACCCAGGACTCAAAACCGAGACACACAGTAATCATGCTTAGACCACTAATCGAAAAAGGCAGTCAAGCAAATGTGGCAGTATTTGAGGAAATGTTTACTTGTTAAAAGAAATATCCTGAAAACCGCAAAGACTAACTAAATAAAATGAGAGTAACAGAATGTGTCACATGTCCTGTGTCCAGGAGTGGGACATATAAAGGCTTTAACTTTCCTATTATGTTATTGTACCTAATTGCAAGTACTTGCGAGGGTTAGCGAATACAGAGCATTTTTCAAACACCTGAAAGTTAGCGAATAAGGCTGTTCACCAATTAGAAAGAGCGGAATTATTTTTTTAAAAAAAAAAACAAGTTTTTAAAATGTTTGAACGGTTCATAGCCCTTTAAGTAAACTGATACAACTGAGACAAACATTAAAACAATTGCGATGTAATCTTAGCCGCTTTTTTTTGAAAATACTTTTAAACGGTTAAAATAAACAGTCATCTCTAATAATAAAAATGAACTTACCAGTCTATTCTTCGCAATCTCGTCGTAAGAAAGATATGATAGTATGTTCTCAACCATAACAACAGGCAGATTTAACAAATCCATTCTTAAGTCTATACTATCGCCGAAATAATTATTATAACAACATTGAAACACAAAACTTCTACTGCAATGTTTACTTTAATAATTCTTTGTGAGTAACAAGCTAACGATTGTAGTTTTCGCGATGTTTCTTCTTCCAGTTTATAAAAAAAAAGTACTCTGTGGTCTGTGGCTTCTTCGATTTTTTTGGAGCTTATGGCCTGGTATCTAGACCTTTAGGCCAAGTATTAAGTATTTTTATTCGGTTTATTATAATTTGCCCACTGTATTTTTGATAAATTTATATAGAGGCACGTAATAGGATCTATTTTTTAACATATCACTCAGGCGTCGGGAGGAATCTTTCGCTGTCACCTGATTTTGCACTATAGCCCGGTTTACACTTTGTTAAGTTAACACTGCAGGTGAAGTGCAGGTGTTTAGTAATGAAGGTGTGAACGGAAGCGTGAAGTGATTAGTGTTAAGTGTTAAGTGCGATTAGTGCTTATTGATTAGTGCGAGTGAATAGAATCAAGGACTATTTTTGCTTTTAAGTGACCTCCCCTCCTTGTACTGTTCCACTCCCCTCTCACGCAGTTCGCCTGTACTAATCAGTGTGTAAACACGTGTGTGTTAAGTGCGCAGTATCAAGTTCAAAGCAAAAATGAAGTGGACGGAACAACATACTTTTAAATTCGTACAAGAATACATAAAGTATGAATGTCTATATAATGTAAAGTGCGCAGAATTTAAAAACAAACAGTTGAGAGATGCGGCCCTATTGAAACTGAGTGAAGCGACGGAAATTCCCGACTTCGGTCCCGAAGAAGCGTACAACAAAATACAAAGCTTGAAATCGACCTTCTCCCAAGAGCACAAAAACGTAAAAGATTCTATTAAATCGGTTGCAGGGCTTGATGATATATATGTGCCAAATATCAAATGGTACAAAGTGATGGATGATGCCCTAAAGGCAGTAAATG
>DWHP01008519.1:0-10526 GCA_018247895.1 Parnassius honrathi | reverse complement strand
CTTATGAAGAGCTATCGTCTCACCAAACCATCTATGCAAAAAGGCTGTAGTTCTTGAGTTATAAGAAAGTAATCATATTAACCGGATGACCATATTACCCTCACGTACTATATATCCTTTAAAACTTTCAATGATATTAGTTCATTATCCATAATGTTATCTATTAAGGAATTATTTTTAAAAGAGATGAAGTCTCTAGTCACTAATTCCAAATGTTAACTCTCGAGACAGTTTCAGTATAATTGACCGTTACATTCATTTCGTATGCATAATGCAAATTTCCTGCATAACTCCGAAAAGATTAATTCCTTACAAAAAGCGAAATCGCATTTTAAATACGAGCAGCATCATCAGCGTGAGAAATAAGAGACATTTGCAATTTAAATTAGCGTTACGAAAGCAAGCCAAAATATCTTAAAGGGGTCATCTTTATTTGAAGAGAAGCTTGACCCCACCTGTTCATAAAGTTTATAATTACTTATAAATTTACATAACAGGGTTTGAATGAATTCTGAAATATTTTCCCACACTTTTGTTTATTGGCGTCTCGAAGAACTATTTTGCTTGAATATATTTACTGTAATTTAACATGCAATAGTTGTTAAAAAATTTAAATTTGGAATGTTCCAGCTGGCCAGTCCATATGAAATGAACTTTATAAAATGCTTTCTTCACGTTGCGTCGCGTAAATAGTTTTTTTTCCCTATATTTATTAACGTACGTATTTTGTGATTACTACGTTATTCAGGTAAATTAAATAATACTGTAATAGAATTTATTAAATACGCTTACGTGAAATATGTCGTGCAATCCAAAAAATATCCTATATAAGCTCGTTGTTCGATTACGTAGCAATGTAAATAGGCTACAATTGTACCCGCATATATAAGTTTAATCGATATTAAATTGATTTGTATAAATTGCCAATTGATATTAGATCTGATTTTTGCATGAAAATTTAGTATCTTATAAATTAGATATAGTTGATACAATTATAGAGTGATGGGTTTCCTTGCGGAAATGTAAAATAATTATTAAATTGATATATTCCCGTTCAAGGATAAAATAATGTACATAATCTTGTCTGAAAGACTTTCTTATCCCTGAATGTACTTTATTTTATTCAATAAAATTAAAAAAATTACAACTTATCATAGTGTCAAAATTGAAACTTCGTATTTAAGATTATGATGAAAAATAAAAATAATCGATTTTAAATAACGATGGAAAATAATATGGATGAATCGTTATTTTATTACAACTCTAAATGGTCTGGGTCCGGCTTAAATCGTAGACGGCATTGTAATTTCCTTAACAACCAGACATTACAAAACCTAAACAACAGGCTCACTACATGGCCACGTAACAAGATCTAGCAATAGGGCCCGTTTCCCGTTCGCAGAGCGTTTATATCGGATTTATAGCGCTATTTTCAGTTAATTGAAAGGACAAAACGATTAGTTTGCGCTCGATTCCTTCCCGCTTGTTCGGGCGCACTGACGTTTGTTAATTTATTAGATAATTCGGTTTCCGATTGAATTTTCCGCGTCCGGCGACATTGCAAATTGATTTCACTTATTTGTTTCGTGGTTATTTTATTTTTTATAATAAAGAATGAGGAGATGCGTTTGGAAACGCCTGTGCTAAGTAGAAGAGGTTTTTAAGGAGGACTTCCATAGATATTATATTTTAATTTTTATGCTTTTCTTAATCATGAACTAGAACATTTTTTTCACATTACGTGTCGATCCAGAAGACAACTCGATATCGATCGCACGATGCGGTGTAGTACTGCTGTGTTTCGAATGGGAATAAACCAGAACCGGATACCCTTTTATAATAACTGGCAACAAGACATAAGATGGTATGGTATCTTAAGTCGTAAGGAGTGACGACGCATCTGCATTTTGCGTTCTTAATCGAGATAGATGTATGTGTCTGTCAGCCACAATGATTTGTACATGCATTTTTTCTAGAATAAGCGTGACAAGGGAGCACATAGTACACGTGATGGTATGTGGGTGCTGCGACCCGTAGACATCTACATATGTCTTCGATTAAAAATCAAAATGTAGATGCGTTGTCACCCCTGAGGGCCATTAAGCGATGTCTCGATTGCAGTAAAAAGGTTCACCGGTTTTGTAGACTGAACATTTGAACACAGTAGCATCAAGTTGCAATTTCACGCTGGTATTGTGTGAGATCGTGATCATACTCCGGTCCAGCTGATCCATTCGTGTTACAACTATAATATAACTGCAGGATGTCTCTACCATGTATAAAATGGCACATGGCTTACTTCTATAAAAAATTAACATTACACTGTGCGATACGTTATCGACCGTGAGGGCTGAGATGATATTTTTATAGGATAAGGGTGACTATCGAGTGCACAGTCCACCTGATGGTAAGTGGTTGCTGTAGTCCATAGACATCTACTTCTATCATCGTTTGCGAACCAAAATGCAGATGCGTTGTCAGCAGCGAGTATTAAGATGGAATGCTTCTTTTCCGGGTCTCCGGTGCTCCACCCTCAACATACGAAACACAGCAGCATTAAGCTGCTATTTTACGCTGGTATTCTGTGCGTAGTCTTTCCCTGGTTGAGCCGACCCATTCGTGCTACGACTATACAATTAATATGGGTAGCCCCAACACGGCTCTACCACGTATAAATCATAGCCTGAAATTATACTGGCTCTCTTACCTCCAAGCTGAAACATCAGGGATGCCGCTCTCCTGTTTGGCAACAGAAATAGGTGGTAACAATCCAAATGGACTTCTGGACAGAATAGAAGTCCCCTAGCATGTAGCATTCATATCTATTGCAACAAAGTATCTACACGGTGACGGTGAGTATCCACATTGCTTTGGAAAGTAGTGTTTAGCCAAGCATGGTAATTGTCTGTTTGAATACTTATGCTGTTTGTAGATGATACAAAAAGAACATACAACACTGCGATGACAATCGATGGTTCCTATTTTTAATTTGATCTTATATTGATATTTCTCGGTTATATGATCTGTAGATTCGCTATTTTGTGTGTCTGTAATGTGTGTGCATGTGTTTGTTTATATTTGATTTTGATTTATTGATGTGAAGTATTAGAGGCAAGTTAACTCGTCTAAAGCAAACCATGTACTGTCCCAGTGAACCCGGCAAAAACCGACCAGATCGAACGGTATGATCCTCCATTCAATATTTGAATTCGAAAAAAGAACTCCTAGTGACGTGACCTTGTGTTTTCTCGGTTCGTTTTTCGTTTAGCACGCAGGCGCGGTTAGGCTCGGATCAATGCCGAAAAACGGGGGCCCAACCCCCGCGTGGTCCCCGCCGCAAAGTAAGCTCGCGGCATCTGAAGGGTTAGGCCGAACCCGGTTGCTAGGATACCGCGCCTTATTTGGCCTACGGTCGATAATGCCCCGCGTTTGTAATTTTCTTTAATCGGAGGTGGCTTTAATGGCCGCTGTCCGCTTGACGATATCTTTGTTAGGTAATATTAGTTATAGAAAAACATTTAAAATAGTGAAGAAGATTCAATTTCAATGTTTCTGTTGTTAATTTTACGAAAAAAACCCGCGAAATATTAATGACTTTTATTACTTTGAAGATAGCAATAAGATGTAGATGCAATAAAACATTGTAAATTTAATTAACGAATTTTTCCATAATTTGTTTCGAAAATATGGGGTTTTCTGATCGAAAGAAGAACTAACAAGAACTTAAAGAATTAAAAAGAACAACATAATTTCTCATTCCGAAGTCAATTCTATAATTGTTCTATGCGTACATAGCTTGGGACTAACGTGAAATAATTTTATTCTTTTTAGATATTTGAATTTGGTTTTTACTTTCTCCTAAAAGTTTTTTTTTCAATATGGCTTTCAAAATTAAGATGGAAAAATATTGCGTATATTTTATATAACCTCTTCTGTGCACATGTTGTTTTTTTAAATTCTTTAATCGAGTGAATCATGGGGCTTTTCCATCACTGCCTATAAAGGTCAACTGCTGAACATAAGACTCCCCGATAAGTTGTCTCATATGCAGGATTTTGCCATAGGTGCCGCATTTGGCAGGCGGATTGGCAACAACAGCAGTTTTTCTATTATTTCAAATTGTTTTTGGGTAGATGCTGCTGCCCATCTCCAGTATCAGGTTCCTTCAGTCGTCTTTTACGACACCGATTGGACAGTATGGGATATGGTAATACGCCACTACTCAACAACTATGATTCATTTAAAAAAAATTAACTATTAAATAATAAAACTTAAGTAGATTGTAACGTAGCTTTCACTTAAGTTTTAAATAATGTAACTAATAAATAAAAATAAATATCTGAATAATATCAGTCAAAGTTATGGCAACCCGGCATTAATTTATATAAATATTAGAGGTAATTTTCGTATCATATAATAAAATAAATCGAATAAGTAAACTATATCTGTCTTAAATTTTGAAAATTTGGTCTTTTGCAATTAATGGTCCTGGGACTTTCGCTAAGATTCTATGTGTCTAATTAATCTGCGATATATATTTTATCAAGTCTAGTCAACAGTACCTGCACAATCAACCCCTTTCGGATCTTATTCGACGATTCCAACTGTGAAGACATCTATTATCAAAAGTTGCGATGAATACTGATATGGGTAATTAATAATTAATTCAATATCTGGTCAGTAGGTACCTGACGATCGCACCGTGGGTTTTGAACTTGTATTAAAAATTTAAAATTTTTGTTAATAAGTTCAATGTTAACACAGTAAAAAGGCCCGAACGCGTAAAAAGTTAACAGAAAGGATAATTTTTGTACTCTATGTCACCCGCATAATTAAGAACAATTTAAAGACACCGCATATGTTAAAATTCATTAGGCCGTATAGGCGAGCGTGCTAAAGAAACAGACAAACGTACAAACATACATACACTAGAATAACATTACCGTTTCCTGGCAGCCGGATAAAAATAAAAAAGATTTTCGAGTCTGAATCTGAAAATACAACCATTATCATGACTCTGACAAAAAATTTGGTGGTAATGCTTCTTGAATGTTTTCGTACTTCGTATTTGAATGTTCGACATTTCACGCTTTACACGTTTTTAACTCCATATTCGTCACGTCATCATTTGTATGGACGTCAAACTTCTCAGTCCCCCCGAGACCATGGGTGCTGTAAAGCGCCCGAAACGTCGGAATTAAAAATAAGTTAAAATACGTTATTAAACGCGACAAAATCCGTAAATGTAGTTTTAATCAGCCAATGAAAATGTTTAAATGCCAATTTAGCACGTGCTCGGCTTTGAAGGAAAACATTCTACGAGTAAGTCTTGTGAAGCCCGCCAAAACGCAATTCAGTGGCGCGGCGGACTAATTACAGACGTATACTAACTTTAGTTTCTCTTTGCTTTCAATATGTATGTCACCCCGATTCTAGGACTACATATTTACCTACAGCAACCCTTGTGTATGCACTTCGTAGAAGTCGTCAAAGACAGCGAAAGTGCTCCTTGACCTGTTAGATTATATTATAGTTCAAACGCCTACAGCTTGTGGGTCGTGAATGAAAGTGAGATGGAATTTATAGCGTGATATAACATTGAATTGAGTAGATATATTCCTAAAATGTTGTTACTTGGTGTTATTCATTTTGTTATATTAAATTATTAAAAAAATGGGACGTTAACTACTGATTTACTTATATAAACATCCTCTACATCTGATATATATATATATCTATATACGAATATACAAGTGAAAAAAATTACGTGACCGATGCCGTGTAAGGGCGACGCAAGATAACCCATCACCCTCTTTCGTTCCATGGCTGTCCTGAGAAGAAAATATGGGATATGCCAAAAAGATAATATTATTGTAGTTATCTACTATCTATGCACACTTGCCACGCTGCAGCTATATTATAGTTGTAGCACGAATGGGTCGGCTCGACCGGGTAGGACCACGCCCTCACAGAATACGAGCGTAAAATATCAGCTTAATGCTGCTGTGTTTCGATCTTTGTGCTACATGCGCTCGTTTGTCACCCTTACTCATTGATATACAATTTTTTGTATATCAATGCCCTTAGTCTATTAAAAAAAATCATTTTAATCCTCAGGGGTGACGACGCATCTACATTTTGATTCTTAAGTGTGGATAAAAGTAGATGTCTATGAGCCTTAGTATCCACGTACCATCAGATGCACTGTGCTCGACTGTCACCCATTTTATTAAAAAGCGAAGGAGTATACATTAACCATAAATTGTAATGTGTGTAAATAATGTATAAAGTTAAATTAAAGTTATATATTTAACTACAAAATGAAATTAAATAAAAAACGATAGTTTCCATTTTAACCTATTTCACCGAGTATATGTTGACTACAGACGCCGAGCGCTAAGATATCTAATACGTAACCGCAGTCAAGCGGGCTGAGGTCAGAGGCCAGTGAGAGTGTCCGCCTTGGTTGGTTGAATTTCAGTATACACGTCTATAGGTTACACGCACGAGTAACCAAACGATCAACAGGTGTCCACTAAGAAACTGGCTGGTCTAACCTCAGGCAACTATTGTTAACTGCGGTTGATAGCATGTCTCAACTGCAAGTGAAGTTTTATATGAGTAAAGATAAACTGTGCGTCTACTAATTCGAAGAATAAAACACTGAAATGAGATTTATAATTGTAGTATTCTGTTCCAGAATTGAATGGGCACCGGATAATAATATGTTTGCCATCGATAGCACCAATTGCATGAGGAAAGCGCGATAATGTCTCAAGCTCGTTACAGCATTTTAGCCATTCTTCGGGACTTGTTCACTGTACTCTTCTGCAACAATAGATAATTACTTTAATGTTATGATGATAAACAAACTATGTTTTATTTGCAGGCGGAGGACCAGAACGGTAACGGAAATGTTGACGATGATGTCACATCACCTGAGCCTTATAGAAAAAAGCTGAAACTAGATCTCAAACTACAAATGCTCAAAGAGGCTTTCGGCATACTAAAGAATAGGGCAAATAAACCACAGATTTAGGTTACAGAACTACGATCATTTTCGATTTCATACAAGAAAAAATGAAAAATTATACAAAGAATTTCAAAAATGCTATTGAAAATTCAAAGATTTCAGATGTGTGCTGATCAAGAATATTCTTTAAACTCGTATTAAACCGAAGTGAGTCTTTCAATAAGTAACTGAATAATAGTGTTCAAAGAAAACTGGTTTTTGTCTTTATGTATTTCCGTAACCTCGCGGCTCGGCGATTTATAGACCACTTGTGTTGTTATTCTTGGGTTTGGACCCCAGTAGGATGTATTCCAGTCTAAATGTAGGCTGTTTTCTAAGTTGTAGGAATGCTTTTCTGTCTACGAATCGCTCGGTGTAGGTCTCGCAATCTTACATATCTCTGTTTAAGCCAGTGTGCCTGCACTGTTGTTTCGATCTGAAGAGTACAGTGAAACAGTCTAATTATAGACTGCGGGGAATTTCATCCTGATCCTCGGTGTTAATAACGCATCAGTAGCGTTTCTTTGTTTGAAGTTGGTTGCAGGTTTCCATGGGGTGCAGTGACCACTGACCATCTAGTGAGGGCTGTAAGTTTTTCTAACGTGGTAGAGCCACGCTGCAGCTATATTATGGTTGTAGTACGAATGGGTCGGCTTGACCAGGGAGGGACCACGCTCTCACAGAATACCACCGTAAAATATGAGTTCAGTATGAGTTAGAGAAACTACAACGCTGTTGTACTGCCAGTACCCATATAAGGAACTATTTTACTTGAATCCTAAGCCAGTCTAAGTTATTTCTGATGGATTCGGATAATTTTGTAAGATGTTGCCGGCTATTGTTTATATCGCTCGCATGCATTATACAGCTATTTAGTGAAATAATTTGCCAGAATCTATCTCTTCACTCGATTACAATGTCTTTAACGCAAGAGCCAACAGGATTTTCGATTACATCATTAATTACCACAAGGTGGGATGTTAAGCATTGACATAAAGTTAAGTAAAGAGTAAAATGTTTTCAGCCAGACGTCCCCTAATTTCTGAGAAAGCAATTGAGTCCGCCGCGCTGCTTCTATGTGTGTTGACGGAATTCACATTTCCTTGGAATATTTCTTAGGTTAGAACACACGCTACGAGAAATCGTTACGATCGCTCTGTACCGTTTAAACTGTACCGATAATCGAAACGTGTGTGAACGGAATAGTATGAAAATTTGAATAGATAAAACGGAATTGAAGGATACTCTGCCGATAATAGTAAGGTGTGTGCCGAGCGCTCAGTTTACGTACAAAAAACTTTAGTGACAACCAACCTATGATGAGGAGAAATAGCATTTTTCATAACAGTATCCTACTTTTTAATTATTGGCGTTACTACAGACAGCAAATGTAAGTACGTATAACTATACATTCTTTAAAAAATATACCAGTCTCTTCAGTCTTTAATTCCTTTAACAAGTTCACATGACATTTGAAATTTACATACACATGAGAATTTATATGGACACGAGAATGAGCTTCTCCTTTCATTGGCCAATATTAACACCAAGGCCTTTGATTTTTCTGCTTTTCGATTGTTTCTGCCTTTTATTTTTTTATCAATAATAATGCAAAAAAAACTAACGTGCTGTCTGTTGATGCCGTCGCGGGACGAAATGAATAACTGCGCAGATTTACTTGAACGTGTGTGGGCTGTAGGAACGTACAATTTATCTGTACAGTTCGACTGCACGGTTTTATTGATAAAAGGTCTTCATAAGACATGTAGGTTTTTCGAAAATATCTTCAATGTATCTAAAATGTAATCCAGTAGTGTTTAAAAATACAATTAACAAATTTTCGAACCAGGGTTGCTCACGTACTGTCGAATTTATATACAGCAGGTAGCTTCGTCTATAGCTTATAGTAATGAAAATAAAATAAAACGGCCAATATATTTAAAATGAACGTAACTTTTCATACTGACACATACATTTTGGCTACATTTGACGTTCATTGATGATAACCTTCTAATTCACCGTGAGCAAAGTAATGAGATGAGTGAGGAATTAACGGATATGTGTCGGTGTTTACTTACGCCACGTGCAGTTGCGGTGAAAGTGACTATAATGTGTGACGTCACCGCTCGGATGGAGTGTTTAACTATGTAGTGTGAGACGTACAGTCAGCAAAGACAAGAAAGAGATGAAACGAAATTTCTCTCTCATAATTTAACTTTTTTTTGGTCGGGGTGAGGAAGTTGATTGACGCCATGTTAACGTATTTGTGGTTTTAGAATTTATAGCTGACGTATATTATTTTTTTATTTTCGTTTATTAGCCTATTTACAGTTCAATGAGAATATGTTTAGTTAAAGTTGAGAGAATGTGCCTTAATTACCACCCTTGGGATTGCTGCTTTCATCGGTTTCGGCATTTTTAGTCTGACATATATAATAAAGTGAAACATGCTGCGGAGTCGATGAATGCAGGTTGCACAAGACCGAATTGTACAAATTATTTTCTCGTTTGTAAGTATGGTAATAAAGGTTTCACGCTGTTCATTAAAGTATAAAGCGATTAAATCTAAAGCCAAACTGCACTGACTTACGTGTCACGAGATCTCCATAACAATACTCCCGACTAACTTGAAATTTGGCATATTATATACTCTTTTCTCGACGCCGCCACCCACTAAGAAAAGAAAAAAAGTTTCAGCTTGTAATATATCAATATTACCAATGTGATACACATATTAATATATTAGAGAACAAAACAAATTGTTTGGTTGACGATCCCAGTGGCAATACAAGGTCCTAGACATATTAAGGCATTTTCGTTGGTTCTTTATACGTTTACATACACACATTACAGACAGATTATTTAGTCGTCTAAAAATTGATGGAAACTGGATTAAAAATTCTATCCCATTCAAACATATATAAATACGTACAGGTCATGCTAATAAATATTAATATATTAAAGTTTTAATTATATAACTGAACTGTAAAACTATGTAACTATGTATCTGAAAACGAAATATTTATGAAATTTCTCGTAGAGTTTCATTAACCAATGTAATATAACTGACATAAAAATTTTATTTAATAATATGACATAATATGAAACAGAAAGGCAAGTAATCACATTTTTATTTATTTATCATGCTGTCTCTACAACGTCAAGGTTTCTAGTCACGACCAATAGGTATCTATAATAGTCCAGCTCGGGCTTTGATTAGCTAACACGTGGTATCAATATTAAGCTATTACACAGTCTATTTACAAGCGAGTACCTACATTAATTGCTTGTTTAACAAGCAATCTGCATTGTTCCAATGTGTTTAGTTCAATCTTATTGTTTATTTACAACGAAATAGTGCAAATATGATACATTAATCAATAATTGGTTTCTTCGCCTACGCGGATTCCAGATGCGAAGGATCACGCACCTTCCCCGTTGGACCTTCTGCTGACCTCTCATCCGGACGGATATCAGATTTCCGTCGACGCCCCTTTAGGCTCCTCGGACCATT
>DWHP01008518.1:0-10526 GCA_018247895.1 Parnassius honrathi | reverse complement strand
CTGCCACACCCAACTTTCACTACCATACGTTAAAGTAGGGACCAACACAGCATTGTGAATTGTCATACGTGCCTTTTATTACACATTCTGAATTTCCACAATACAGTGTAGGACCCCATTTACTCTATTGCCTGCGTCCATTCGTCGTTCTACATTCTTACCATATCTCCCATCCCTGCTAAATATGCACCTCAATTATACAAATTCATTGACTTGCTCGATTAAATCCCCTTCTATACCTATTTCAATATTGTTTTACTTTCTTCTCTTTCAAAAACCATATCTTTTGTCTTACTTGCGTTCACTTTCATACCCCTTTCTTTTAATGTTCTGTTCTTTAATGTAACCATCATTTGAAACTCGACTGCCGACGATGCAAAAGTAACTTGATCATCGGCATACAAAAGGCATTTGATAGTTAACTCACCCATTCTTAATCCGTACTCTTAAAATTTCAAATTTTCCAAGCAACTGTCCATAAATAGGTTGTACAGTCACGCGGAAGCCAGACAGCCCTGTCTGACACCTTTATGGATGCCAAACCAGTCCAAGTAGACCCCGTTGACGCTAACACAAGAGTCCCTATAAAGAGACTTTAATGCCTGTATCAACGCAGCGTTCAACCCAAATGAGTTCAGAGTTTGCTATTACACATCCCTGTCCACTCTGTCATAAACCTTTTCCAAGTCCACGAACGGTTAAAAACTTCTGCGCGATCATACACATGGAAAAGACTTGGTCCGTACACCCCAGTCCTTTTCTAAATCCCGTTTGCACATCTCAAATTTTTCCATCAGTTTCTTTGATGACGCTTTCAATTAGTACTTTAGCATACAGTTTTCCCACATTGTTAAGAAGACTGATACCACGGAGTTTTTGCAGTCCTGCTGCGACCCTTTTCCTTAATATATTGGAAATATCACGGCCTTCCACCAGTCTACGGGTACCCGCCTCAATTCCCAGCATAAATTAAACAAGGTGTACAGCAGGCCTGCCACCACTTCCTTTTCAGCCCTTAGCATTTCGAGTAAAACTCTATCATATCCGGCTGCCTTACCTGCTTTCATGATTTCCATTGCATTCGTTATTTCATCAATACTTATCTCCTTATCTCTTTCCTCGTCGTTCGGAATTTGTATTTCATTTAGTATGTACGTCGTCTCCTCACTCATAAACATGCTTTCAAGGTATATCATTTGGAATGCAGCCATTCTCGTCTCTTATATCAATCATTCGAGTTTCTAGAACATTTTAATATTTGCCTGGAAGTTATCCGATATTTCTTTTCAACCTCTTCTTTTGCTCTCTTAATTAGGTGGCTAAAAATCGCCTTTTTTCTTTCAATATAACTATTCGTACCGTCAGAATTACCAGCCTTTGTTGTCTACACCAGACAAGTATGCGGTCTACATGACATATGTAGTGACAGTCTTTCCTTTGCGTTTCGTCTGCTTTACACATAACACATTTATTCCTCTACCATACTTCATATCGCATACTTCATCTATCTTATTATACTCTACGTATATTCAGCGTAGCAAGATGGGCTTCCGCTATCCACTTTTTACCACTCGAGGAGACAAAACGTGACGGGTAGCGAACCTCGTCACCAGTTTTCCTCTTGGAGATTCTTCGCACCCCTGCCCCATCAAAGAGGCGTCGGGAAATTGGGACCATTTTTTTCTCTAATACCTTATGGTGCGAAACTATAGGGTGGGATATTTTACGCCATTACCACACGACGAGTAGCCGAGTCTGTACTTTCGGTTTGTTGCTCACTTAGCACCACCCGGGAGACTCGTTTAGGGTGGGGCAAGGATGAGTTGATCGAAGTCTACGGACTATTAAGTGTATGAAATATATTTAGTTCTCGATTTAGAGTAGTACATAAGTAAGCGGAGCGTGATGTTGAGTTGCAGTTGACGGCGAGCAAAGGCAGTTACGCGCTGATCGAGATGGTGCAACTTTTTCTACACGTCTTTTATTGACATTAACTTTACTGTGGTCGAAAGGTAATTTAAGAAGTTTCAAAATGTATAATTTCCTTACCAATAAGAGTCTACAGTTTTATATAGTTAATGTGTTGAATACGGTTTAAAGTACATCACTTTCAAGAGTAATATATGATTTATCTCTAAGTGAAAAAATTTAGTTTTTGTTGCACCACCTCACACAGGAATACAGCTAACTTCTTCAATACTTGGGTACAAACAACTACTGTTATTGAGACTCGCACCTTTAGCGGTATTCTCTAAAATACAAATTCGATTTCGAGACTCATTCGGACCATAAAGCTCACTTCTGCTGCGGCTACACTAACGAGCAACGTCAATGCCCGTAAACACAACAATTATTGCCTTAAATTTAACGCGATATAGTGAGTGGCTACACTTGAACGGTCAACGTCGGTTCAATTTCATTGAACGGCGTTAAAATTGGCGTTAATGTTCCTTGAAGAATTTTTATATTTGTTTAAATGGGTTCTATAAAAACCCACTAGGCTTCCCTTCTTCTTTTTAATTTCTTCGATAGTTGCTTTAAAGGGTTACAATTGCATAATTCGTCGCATAGCCTCATTTTGCGATATAAGATTCTTAAAAGTTTTCAGTCTCGGATCCCATAAACATGGCTCTGTTTGTAAAATTTCGAGAAACGTAATTACTTTTTTGTTCTTCCGCTCCATCATAGCCATACGTGCGATCCTGTCGCGTTCGTCGTGCACAATGAGACAAAGCGTAGTGTGGCCGCTTCAACGCGATAATTCACGCGTTAATCCTTTGATATACCGCCACTCGAGTTGTCGTCAAACGGGAAACGGCATTGTTAATGCCGTTATCAAATTATCGCGTTAATTCGTGGCCACACCTATATTCAACGTCCATCAACGCGATAATTAACGGCATTTCTCGTTAGTATAGCCGCAGCATAAAAAATTTTGCAGCTATTCAGAAGTACAAGTGCAAGATACACGCGCCGGCGGCTTCTATTGATATCGCATACAAATTTTGCCGCCGCGCCGCACATACAACATTTGACATTGTTAAATAGCCGCCACAGAGAACGTGTTCCAAAGAAGAAAATAAGTTTCCGGGTGCACAGATTGGACACGAATACATTATGCTGATCTCGCAAGGAATACTGTAATTAAACAATGGTAAGATAGGTAGATATCGTAATAATTAATTCTAGTAAGTAATTATTATAATATTAAGTATATGGGTTTGTAATAATTACTTACTATTATTATTATTACCTAGTAGATAAACATGTCCAGTAAGTTCATTGCAAATCTCGATTTTTTGAAGTGCGTTTTCAAAACACAAAGTGCTCGAATATGTCGTCACGGGTCACCCATTTGATAAATATTGTAGACACTTAACACGCTTGAAAAAATGTTCTACAATGCTAATCGAATAATGTAAAAAGCATGCGTATAAAAAAAGCGTGCAATAAGATCTATGTACTGCTTAGGAGTCCGAGTATCTCGGAGAGAACTGTTTAAAGAAATTGATATCTTGACTGTTGCATCAAAATATATTTTGTAAATATCATGTGTATACGACAAAACATTCACTTACATATGTAAAGAATAGTGATTTGCACAATTTTAATGGTAGAAATAAAAATAAAATCACATTATCTGCTTTCCGGTTACACAAAGTATACGCTTTTATAACAAGATTCCAAAAGAAATGTTAGATCTTTCACCTTTTTAATTTAAGTCGCACATCAAAGCTTGTTTATCCAATAAAGCATATTATTCTGTAAATGATTATCTTAATGACAAAAATGCTTGGAACTGATTTCTAGTTCTACACAGGATTAACTAGAAATTTCTATACCGATTCGGTATCTTCATATACATTTTACATATTATGTTTGACTTATCGTTTTACATAATTATATTACATACTACTGTAAAAATATTTTGAAAAGAGCAACTACTGAGTTTCTTACTTTCTTACTTTCTTCCTTCTTACTTTCTTCCATGATTCTTCTTAGTAGAATCAGCACCCCTGAACATGGAAAAGACAAAAAATTGGGGAAAACAGTGATTGTATGACTATTCAAAAGTGTATTTTAATGCCCACTTGAACAAAAATAATTGAATTTCGAATGAGTGAAGTCATATTTACGCATTTTGTGTTTTAAAATCACACACTTCCAAAAATTGAATAGCAGTGTCCTTTTATTAACTTCTATCGTACTCTAGTAGTTAGTAAGTACCTTGATAAATACAGCAAGTAACGTACCAAGGCAAATTTAATTTAATTAACGTAGATTAATTCCATCACAAAAAGAACGTAATATACACAATTCACATCACAAGAAACAGGCTAACTCCCGTGGCCGTGGGACACGGTAGATAGCTCAGTACGTTAGCACGGGTCGTTTAGGTCGTGGGTTCAAACCAAAAAGTTGATTTTTCTAATTTCTCTTTAAATGTTTAGACATTTATTAATTTGGTACGCCTTTGCCACGGCTATGTTAATTCAAGCTCAAAATGTACCTACTCTGTTCTTAGATCTAAAGTAACGTTTAATAAATAGCAATAGGCTAATAGGTAATTACGAGATTTTCGAGACACTTACTGCAAGACCAAGACCAAGACTGGGAGCGCAATACCAATACCAATACCAAAACTGAGGACACAATACCAAGACCAGGTCTATTGGCGCAAGACCAAGACCAAAACTGGTTAAGTCTCGTCTTGTTCTTGCATTTGGGCAACACTACTGTCTGGGTAGATATCACCCTCTTAACTATTTGTGCAGGCAAGTTGCAATGCGTAAACTGCTGTGTTCTAGTCTGAAGCGTAAAGATACAGAGATATGATTACAGTGTGTAAGGCATTCCTTATATGGTGACAACCAACGACTACACAGCCCGAATAGACGCCTAATGTATGTACTTCTTTATCCAAACCTGTCTGTCAAAACTCTGAGGTAAGCGGTACGAGAGAGGCGGGTCGCAATGCACGCTAATTGGTTAAATTTAAGGTTGCGGCACTTGATAATAGACAAATAGCGATGGGAACTTTAACTGATAAATTTGGTACCAAGTCTACTTAATCAGTACCAGAACCATATTGTACTATAAATTAGTACAAAATTACAAAAGAAGTTTTATTTAAATAGGTATCGTATTTAGTAAAATACCTATAATTTTCTGTTTTATAAAGAATATTTTTATTAAAACAAGCTTTCTTTACATTAAGGAAAACATATATTATCAACTTTTCTTTTGTATTTGGATCTTTGGGAAACCTAAATAAAATTTGATACACTTTCAATTTATTCAAATATGGATTAACATTCACTAAAAAAAATTAGCTAACACCTATGTCGTTTATATAAGTCTGTAGAACATTCACGAAAACATGCATAATATTTACTTGTACCAAAATTTAGTTTAACTGGTACAGCACTAGTTACACGTGCCGATAATTAAAGAAAAGTATAGCAACAGTGAACTGCATTGAAAAGAAGAGGATGCATAGTCCGAAGATGTCCCATTATATCAACGCGAGTTGCTTTGCTACAAATATAGGTTGAGCTCTGATTTAGTTTTAATGAATGAATTTGGAAATCAAAATTCATTTATCTATGAAAAGTGATGCCATTTTTTTGGAATTACACGTTTGGCAACTATTTCCGCACCATTTTATTGTACAGGGAGCCATGTTGCGCGTCTGTTGTATTTTATTTTGTCGAAAATTCACGAGTCACAAGCAAGATGTTCACGGGTCAGGCATTACTGAATACAGGGATGTGGTCGCTACTAAAGTAGATCGCGCGATCTTTTTCTTAAGTAAGGCGTATTTGTGGAACGTGTTGACAGAAAGTGTTCGCCTTGCATGAGGCGTCTATTCGGGCTGTGCAGTTGTTGGTGACAACGTTTAAATTGTGTAAGCTGTACTCTTTGCGAAGTAAGCGCCTAACGGCGGTGGGTGAATCAACATTTTTGTAATAATTTTTAACGCAGGATGCACGTTGCGCATACGTTTTACGGCTCCATCACAGACATGTGTCATTCGTGATTGATTCGTTCATTTGACCTGGATCGCACGAAAGTATTGATGATTTTAATTACATTTTTTAATGTTCCGGATAAAAAATTGACAGGTCCTACGACCGAAGAGTAATGCCCGACAACCGACATTATTAAGCAGATCTCACAAATCACAAAGTGAACAGAGCTACACAACCTACATCCGCCTTGCCCCTCGCTTAATTTTAAAAAGTAATTCCGTTTTTAAAATAATACGTATTTCTGGTCCATCCTGTACTTATTTTATGTCAAATCTATTTAACAGTCTTTAGCCTGAAGGTTTTACAATTTCTTTCCACACAGCTACGACAAGAAAATAAAAAGTTGAAGCAGGACGCCATCCGTCTGTCGGAGAGCGTGACTCTTCAAATTGGTGCCGACAAATCGGGGGGAAAGTCGGGCGCATCGTCGGGTGTCGAATTTGTAACTTCGCCTGATGACGACACTATTAATAAACTCACCGCACAATTGGAACTTGTGGAGAAACAGAGGCGACAAGTGAGTAGACCGGTTTATAGTATCTTCCACTCTTCGATACGCTATCTTTACACCGACTTTAGCGGCTATAATGTGGAAACTATTGTATTATTGTTAGTGAGTGTAGTTGTAGTACGAACCGGGGTGGTACCACGACCTCACAGAAACAAGCCTGAAGTAGAAGTCCCCTTATGCGTTTTGCCTCGTAAATTCAGCTAGCAGGAGGCCCAATCCCCCCCCCCCCCAATACCCCAATACATGGTAGCGGAGTTAAAAAAACATTTCCCCAGGAGGGTACCAGTACCCCTGGTGACGCAGAATATTCCTCGCTGAGCATCTACGCCCAAGCCACCCTACTCTTCCTCAGCTTGGGTGCTCAGGCTGCTAGTATTTTGAATGGGGAGGGGGGCAAAGTTCTGCGCGCGACTAAAACTACAAACCGAGCAATAGAACAAAGGCGATCCCTGCCACGTTATCCGTGAATTTCTGCAACGTCAGGGGCCTTAATTCAAACCTTAACGCCGTCCACTGCCATCTGGAGACAGCGAACTCAACCGTAATAGAGACACAGGTGTCCTCTCCGACTGATTCTTAGTATATCTACTACCCGGGGTACAAATTAGAACACTCTTTTGTACCCCGGACTCAAGTTTGCGTGCACGTCAGAGAGGACATCTGTTTTTGACGCCTCGGCAGCCTTCAAGGTACAGACCTGTCCATCGTATGGCTACGCGTAGACAGCGACGACCATCCACATGTCTACAGGTGCTTCTATAAGTCCTAGGTACCATAGCGATAATGCCGACACAGACGGACTCATCGATCACGTCCAAATGGATGCATACTCCGTGCTGCAACAGGTCCCATCCGCAGTGAACGTATACTCGGTGATTTAACGTCCACCACGCTGAATGGCTTGGTTCCCTTCTAACCGATCATGCGGGTAGATCTGTTTATGACTTTGCTTTGGCATATGGTCTGACACAACTGGTTACTTCGTCTACGCGGATCCCAGATGTGGGGGATCATTCACCTTCCCTGTTGGACCTTCTGCTGACCTCTCATCTGGACGGATATCAGGTCTCAATTGATGCCCCTCTTGGCTCTTCGTACCATTGTCTGATCCGGAGTATGGTGCCAGTCACGCTCCTATCGAGGTTGCGTTCTGCAGGTTGCCGCCATGTTTGGCACTATATGTCGGCTAAATGGGACGGGATGCGTCCTCTTTTTTGCATATTATCCTTGGGGGCAGATTTGCTTCTCGTTTCTGTTGCTGATGTAGTACTTCAAGGGATGGAACTTTTTATGCCATTATCTGTGGTGCGCATCGCAGACTGAATTCAGCCATAATTTGGTCACTCCTGTAAAGTTCCATCACGCCATAAGCAGGAATGTTAGCGGGCTCCGGCATTAACGTCTCGGGATGCAAACACCACTGTTCTTAAAAAGAAGTATAATTCCGCGTCCAGGGCCTACAAACACGAGTCATTGCCAAAGCAAAGTCGGAGCACATCGGCTGAATAAGTGAGAAAGTAGTTTAACTTCCTGTTCCCGAACAAGAGCATTCTGGTCTCGCCAACGCTGTCCAAGGGAATTTCTGTCAGCTATCTCTGCACAGGACGACTTAATGGTCCATGCCGCAAAGGAGGAAGCCGATCTGCCAGGCTCTCTCTTTGTCGACTCTCGATGACGGGAACACACCGCAGACCATCCAGCGATGTGAGTACTTCATGCAGGACGTGCTGTTTAACACAGCGCTCGGTGCTCAAAGCACTCCTCTACCTGGACATCAACAGGTCGAGTGGGCCTGATGGGGTCCCTCCTATTGTGCTGAAGATGTGTGCTGCGAAGTTGGCACCGGTTTTAACGCGTCTTTTCCGGTACTTCTACTCCCTAGGCGTAGTCCCGAGGAGAGATAGAGAGTCAGTCACAAAACGCTTCTTTCGAAGCTTCCTTTCTAGTGGAGTTCCCCAGTGCCAGCTCCTTTCATTTGATCGCATCCAGCGCAGAGCGGTTCAAATCGTCGGCAACCGAGCTTTTTCTTTTTGGCTTGACTCTCTGGTACTGCGAAGAGATGTTGCATCTCTTTGCGTATTTTATCGCATCTACCACGGGAAGTGCCCTAAGGAATTGTTCGGACTAATTCCAGCCGCTCACTTTCACCATCATACATCGCCACAAAACTCGCGACGCCATCCATACCATCTGGACGATTGACGGTCCACCACTGTGCGATTTACAAAAAGTTTTCTTTCTCGCACAACTTCCTTGTGGAATCGACTACCACTAGATATTTTTCCGGACCGATACGACTCAAGGACCTTCAATAAAAGAGCCTTTTTTTTAATGCCGGCAACGCATCTGCAATCCGCCTGGTTGTTCATTGGCAGCAGTCGACACTTACATAAATATAATGTGAATAATGAAATAACAATTTATTGATTTATAAGTAATACTGGGTATGCGATTCATTTAATGTTTTATTATTTTAGGTAATAGTTGAAAATGAAAAGCTGACATGGCAGAAAGAGTCTTTAGAGCACATAGTCGATGCGACCTCCAAAGAGCGAGACGACATTAAAGAAAAATTGAAAAATCTTGAGGTAAATATGTTCATAATTCAAGAAATATTTGTCTATTAACGAGATCAGTGCAATCTCTAGCTCACCACCGCATTCATCCATCCATCCATTCATTCGTTCATAAATTAATTCATTTATTAATCCATTCATTCATTCTTGCAATCATTACAGCCCATCACAAGTCTATCGCTAAACATAGGATTCCAACATAGATTGCCTTATTGTATTATATTTGACATACAGTGGAGTGGATACCGGTAATCCGCTCCTTGGATTCAAATTCAAATAATTTATTCAGTATCAGAGTTTATGGATAATCCGCACCCCCTTGTAATCCGATATTTTTTTTATTTAAAAAAAGAATATTAACGATGTTATAAACATTACTAATATTCCAAGCAATTTAAGCTTACCACTCGTGGTAAGCTTAAATTGCTTGTGTTACGAGTGGTTCACGCCAGTAGTTGAATGGCGGATTCGAACCCAGGACCTTTTTAAGTACGCGGGCCGCGCCCTGCCATTAGGCTACTGTCGCATTATGTCTTTGACATGTAGATAAAATCGAGTCGCGTTATGAATACGCCACGGGGTAGGTGTTCATCGCGAATACGTGGACAAACAGGTTGCAATTAGTTCGCGCAATTGTCTCAGTTTAAATGTGATTGTGGTTTTCATTTTCACTGCATAGGTATTCATTGTGCATCAGACTTTTTATTTTTTTACTTTTTTATATTTATATGTAATTTGTCGGATTACAATGTACTCTTCATCAAAAAGTTTCGGACTACCAGGAGCTAAGAGCTAAGAGCTCTTAAAAATCACCAGATCTAGTGACAAAATCACCAAGGTGGCAACACTGGGGAAAACCTAGCCGGTAGGTCCCGCGCAGCCGAGAGCTTTTGAAGATTGCCCAACGGACAAACAGCTAACGGCCGTGCCGCCACACAAGCATTTGGGCTCACCCATACACGAAAAATAGGAAGTCATATGGCATCTGGGAGTCATATGACTTTCGTCGGCCGTAGCCACCTTCTATTAAATCGATATTATCTAGAAGGAGGCTACTGAGCGGGACCAGGAGAGGGTGGATTCCGCTTAGAAATGACGAGAAGATTTGTCCTTAATGACGGTGTTGCATACCAGAAACGAGGCCTATGCAGTTGCGGGCACTATTGGTCGGTGGGGGCCCCCGAACGCCTAATGGTATGTAACCCCTGAGGAGGACGATGACTCGGAAATGGTCTCGTGATAGCGCCATGCTTGGGGTTAATGGGTGTTGTCCCTGGAACATGCTAATAGTCGAGAAAAGTCATAGAAAGAAGACGGTTGTGTTCCGAAAGGACCGATACGACCTGAGGACCTTCAAGAAAAGAGCTTACTCCTTCTTAAAGGGCCGGCAACGCACCTGCAATTCCC
>DWHP01008517.1:0-10526 GCA_018247895.1 Parnassius honrathi | reverse complement strand
TTTGTGGCGTACCTTGGGGGAGGCCTATGTTCAGCAGTGGACTTGTGAAGGGCTGTAATGATGAATGATGATGATGAAATCTATGTTGAATAATTATTATTCAACATAGATTTACATTTAATACTTATTTAAAGTCATGTTTAAAACATCAGTTCGGAATAAACCTTCAGCCTCCGAAAAACCTGCACGAAACCTAGCTAGACTCTTTTTTTAAATATTAACTTATTATTATAATTTACCATCGATATATGCACTACGACTCAATATAACTCACAATGAAACCCAATTGAATTATACGTTAGAAATTGTATGGTAACGTCCACCTTATTTCCTGTGGACATAAGTCTATTAGGTGGTTTAATGTTATAATATCCAGCGTCTGTTAAACAAAAATAATTAAACTTTTTAATAGATAGGCCCTGCATATTTTCTGGGATTTGGTGATTAAAACGTATACATTGCCCCATGAAGGAATTACTGACTCGTTGGAGTCAAGTGAACTGGTATTACTAGCTTGTGCTCGTTCACAATATTTACAGAATGTACATCACTATTTTTACGAACTCCTTTTTTTTTAGACACATTAAATTTTCGTATATATACTGAGAGGCCAAGATTAGTATATTTAAATCTTCAATCTTTTATGTATGTATTTATAACGATAACAGTAACAGCAATCTTTACCGAAAAACTTAAAATATAGACGTATTAGAACCATGCTACGGTTATATTGTTGATGTGGCACGAGTGGGTCGGCTCGACCGGGAAGGACAACTCTCTCACAGAATACCAGCGTAAAATAGCAGCTTAATACTGCTGTGTTTCGTATGGTGAGTGTGGAAAACCGGAAACTCTTTTTACTGGAAACGAGGCATTACATCTTAATCCTCTGGGGTGACAACATATCTGCATTTTGGTTCTTAATCGGAGTAAAAAAATGTTTAAGGGCCACAGCCTCCACTTACCACCAGGTAGACTGTGTTCTCGTTTATCACCCTTATTCTAATACTATAAAAATAGAAAAGCTTTTTTTACATTATTCAAATAAATTCAACTTATAAATATTATTACTTATTACGTTGAAGACACTTCTCATCTTAATCCTGCAGCTGACTGCAGTATTCTTTGTTCGGAGTCGTTAGACTGTCACTCGTGGCTCGTTCGCCACTTTAATATCATAAAAACACCATTTTAGGTTAGATACCTTACTATCTCGATTCATAAAGTCAAAGTGCCCTCTTACGCGGTCATTGAAATATTTAAAACGGCTCCATACCAAAAGAGCTGGAAGACAATGGAGCACTCGAGAGCATTCGTATTCCACAATTAGGCCGTTTTATTTGAAATTGCTTTCAATTCCGGGGCGGCTTCTTAGACTGCGAGTGGAAACAATGGCCATTACGAGTGAGATTTCGTTACGTTAGTGAGTTTTATTTTTGAACCGACTTTAAAAAAACGAGGTTTAATTCTCATTCAAATGTATTTTCTTTTTTAGCCGATTCCAAAAAGGAAAATATTCTCACTTTAAGTTTTTGTATGATGTTATGCGATATCTTCGTTAATTGTGAATCACTTCAGATGTAGTCTTTTAAGATTAAAAAATAAAAGAAGGGTCAAAAAATCAAAGTTATTAAAGAATTATAAAGAACAAAATAATTTCACATAATATTGAAGTCGTACCTACAACTCTTCTATTATACGAGTACATATTTCTATTTACACTAACTTAGTACCGTCTTCTGGAGTTGCAAGGTTTTAATTTGAAAACGGCGTTTACTTTTTATCAAAAGCTTAATGTTATAATTATGTAACAATATTACCGAGTTTGGTGAACACATTTAACAGATTTTTTAATCAAAAATTCACTTTTACCATAGCTTATATACATATATAAATTGAAAGACAGCAAATATTTATTTTAAAATTATCGAACGAATTAATTTGTTATTATGAAATATTGTTGATTTCTTACTAATGTGTTGCACTGTGAATCTGCTAGATCATTATCTCCAGTGACCAATGTACTTACGTTGACTGCGTTGCGTATGAAATCCAAATTAACAATTTCGTTCCAAAGATGCCATTAATTTGTATAAAGAATAAAAATCGAATTTTAAATTATGGCGACCAATTTCGGCGGAGACATCTGGATAGGAATGTAGTGCGCAATGCGCAAGCACAGGTGCACTCTCTGTTCCCTGACTCTCATAGTCCTACGGGACGGCAATCTAACAAGACTGAAGAGTGATCAGGCGAAGACCTACGGCTTTCTGAGGCCTGGGGATGGAACACCGCAGCTACCTGACTCCGGAATGCTACTGAGAATTTCTCGATAGAAAAATTTTATATTTAATTTTTAACCTGACCTAGAATTCGAATCCAGGACTTAATGATCAATTGTCACTAGCGACCTCTAGGAGAGCTAGACAGTCATTATAGTGATGTGAGCTAAATGATACTATACAATTCAAATACGTATAATATAAAGCTCATATGCTATATTTTCACATTTTAAAAATCTTTATAGAAACTACGATTATACTAGCAAGTAAAACAATTACAAGAATGTAGCGAAAACTGGCTTGTTAGTCCAATCTTGCGTAATAAAATTCAATGGCGAGGTCTCGACCAATCTCAGACGTTCAGCAAACATCCTATGGTGTGTAGATGCGCAATTATTATGAATAGCTTACCTCGAGATGTTTATTATTCTAGTGGTGTACGAGTTAAGGTACTTCCAGACGGGAGGCGGAGTCGAGCGATAATTTACAACTTAGCGCTGTTGTGTCCTTGGGTTATTGAGAAGGAATTGTTTGCAAATTTATTGTGTCTTGTTACGTGGTAAAAGCACTTTATTTCTTGAATTGTTAAGTGTTAGACCACGAATACCGTAGATTATAAAACCTAACTGCGTTTTAAGGTGGTGGGTCTCCTTTTTTTTCACTCATTATAAACCCGTACTTGACCATAATCCCATTTGGTGGTAAGTGATGAAGCCCTAGATAGTAAATCGCACTGTCTTGGCGTAACAAAAGTCTATTCACTCTTGCCTTGAAGACGCCTAGATTGTGTTTGGATGGAGAGATAGACGCCGGCAGATTATTCCACTCTTTTGCCGTACGCATTACAAAAAATGAAGAAAGTCGTTTGGTACAATTGCGTGGAATATCGACAACGAACGTCAGATTCGCACGCTCAACCATAATCTTTCTTTTGGATTGGATTTGATTGGTGGTTCATTGATCTGAGCATTCGGCTGGTACCTCTCCACAAATGTGGTGTCGTGATCATACCCATAGCCGTTCGGCCTGGTAGTACTTTTGTATAGGTGGGTGAAGGTAACGGAATCTAAAATTCAGGGTAACCAGGTCAAGTTTACCCTGAACTTTACGATCGACTTCAATATTTATTACCTTTCGCCTAAGTAAAAACTGTATGTAGGAATATTGATGGCTTCAAATTATGTTTAACAAGCTGTGTGGCATTCCGTCTTGGTTCACACAGGTGACAACGCTTCTGTAGCCTAATTTGTTTTGAAGCTTGTTGCAGGTGTCTATGGGGTGCAGTAGCCTCTTACCAGCAGGTGGACTGTAAGCTCATGTGCTCTAAGTTCGTTTGTAACTTCAGTTTTAAAAAATGTGATGTCAAAGAATTCATTACAGTGTGTTGAACACGATATTTTTTTTGTATGTGAAAATCTTTGGCATTCTAGCAGATGATGGAACGTCAAAGTAAATAGAACGTGACGCCTAGCTATAAGACACATCTTAGCATTTAGATAGGGTATATAACGAAATTTTAAATAAAGTTACAGCTAAGTAAAATGTATCTTATTAAAAAAAAAGAAGAACCAATTCCTTTTAGTAAAAACTGTTGACATAAAAAACACAACAATATACATGTATATAAAAATTGCGAAGATATAAAAATGATTTTGTAATGTCATGCCATGTTTGATAACTCATGCCACAAAATGTCATCAGCATGAGCTACGGTAAACCACTTTGTATAAAAGCGCGTACCTTCGAGGTCTTAAATTTACAAGTGATACATTACAAGTTTCAATTGTGTTCAGTACATTAGCACTCAAGTATGACATATGGGGGAGGCCCTAACAAACTTTTTTCCGACGTCCGACTCTCTGGCTACGGATTGTTACCATTTGCTCGCTTTCAGTTTTCTCAACTTTCTTTTAGCGAAACCGGCGTTCTTTTTAGCAACTAATATCTGTTGCATCCAACCACCCTATTAAGTCTGGAGAAAAAGGTCGTCCCCATTTTACAGTTTCTTTTCCGCATATCTAGTAAGGCAATATAACAAATAATATAACAAACAGCACACTCTCAAGTGCAATATGAAAAATGAGTTTTATATCTAAAGACAGACAAATTATCTAAACAATACCTGTAACAGATGTATTAAAAATCCATCCATTCTTTCGTCCGTTACAGCTCATAAAATTCTACTGCTGAATGTAGGCCTACCCTAACCTAACCTATACGCCTCCGCCGCATTTTAATTATTTCGAGTAGGTATTAAGATGCTACTGTCCATATTCTGTTTGAGTTTCCCTCTGTCGCATTATAATCTAACTACGAGGCTATAAAAATACAATTTAGGAATGGACTTCACCAAACATTTCGTATGTTAAAAATAAAACAATTAATTGAATAATTTCTCAACTGAATTTTTAGGAAAGGCGTCGGCAGTAATTATTTTTTAGCGACGCTCGTGTGTACGTGAATTTATAATTCGGTATTCATCAAGAGGGCGTCACGGTACACACGCCAACGCAGCGTTATTCACCGTTAATTAAATCGTGCAAGCAATTATAGATACTTAACATCGCCTTAACTTAAGGACGATAGTCGAATACGCTGCCGTTGATGGTTGTAAGTGACTTTGGGTAGGATGTTCTAGACCTGAGTCACGCCTCAACCAGTTGAGGAATGCGATGGCGCTCATTGAATATGAAGTATAACTGAACTACGAATAGAATTGGAATTGTCGATTATATGAGTAGCAAAATAGAAGTACTATCGAAAATTGTGTGCGTTTTGTCAGAGTTAAAAAGTTAGGCACAGGCCTCCCCTAATTTCTGAGAGGGTTTTGGGGCAAGGAAGTGTCCGCCGCGCTGCCCCAATGCATGTTGGCGAATTTCACATGTCTTCGAAATATGTTTTTTCTTGTTTACCAGACATGCAGGTTTCCTCACGATTTTTTTCTTCACCGTCCAGCACGTGTTAAACTAGTACCTACCTAAAATTGCAATAAACATTATCATTGGTATCGTCGCGAATCGAAACCGGTTTGCTCGCTTACTTAGAAATTTACAGCGAGCGATAACCATCTAAGCTACCACGGCTTTGTCAGAGCTAATAGATAAGATAAATATTAGAATCAGGCTTTACCTTGCGGAAATTCATTACATTACATCCGCTCGATAAAATAAAGTGATGTGTCTTACCTATAGTTTGAAGAGCGCCTCCCTCAATTGCGTGCACTAATCCCGTCACCACTAATCCCAACACCACCACTCTCAACCCAACACCACTACACTAGGAAAGGCTTTTATACGTGGTAGAGCCATGCTGCAGTTATATTAGTAGTATAGTTGTAACACGAATGGGTCGGCTCGACCGGGGAAGGACGACGCTCTCACAGGATACCAGCGTAAAATAATAGCTTATTGATGCTGTGTTTCGTATGGTGAGTGTTCTCTACACTCACCATACAAAACACAGCAGCACCGGTGACCCTTTTTACTGGAAACGAGACATTCCATCTTAGTCCTCACGGGTGACAACGCATCTGTATTTTGACTTGTAATCGAGGATAGATATAGATGTCTATGGGCCGCTGCAACCACTTACCATCAGGTGGACTGTGCGCTCGTTTGTCATCCAATCCTATAAAAAAGACACATCATCGGCGATAATACGACACGTGGTTTAACCTTTACACTAGGCATCCTAAGGTAATGTAGACTCCGCGGTGGCTGACCGCTAAGAGAGCGGTGAGTCAACTTAATAAGTTAGGTACGATTAAAAAAAATTTTATTTATATTTTTCAAACGAACTTAAAGCCCACCTGATGGTAAGCGGCTACTGCAGCTGATGAACATCGGCAATCAACTTCAAACTAACAAGGCTGTACGTGACTTGTCGCCTCCGAGGACCAAATTGGAATGCTTCACAGCTTGTAACGTGTACACGCAATGATGCTTGGCTAGAGATATATGCAAGAGGGTGAGATCCACCAAGTGGATTCCCAGAGGCTGTGGCTCAAACATCCATAACTATCCCCAATTAGGAATCAAAATGCAGATGCAATGTTGTCACTTAGGATTAATATGAAAGGCCTCGTTGCCAGTAAAAAGAGTCTTCGGTTCTCGTTGCTTACTTTACGAAACACTCAAGTGTTGATTTACAATGTGCTCTGCGGTGAAGGAACCATCGCCAGATATGTTGTAATGCGATAGGTACCAAGCGCAGACAGGCTCTATGTATAGTAAGCGGTTTTCATAAGTGGTAGAGCTACGCTTTATTTATAGTTGTAGCACGAATAGGTCGGCTCGACCTCCACGCTCTCATATAATACCAGCGTAAAATAGCAGCTTAATGTTGCTGTTGTACGTATGGTGAGTGTAGAGAACCGAAGACCATTTTTATTATATACGAGACGTTCAATCCTAGCCCTCAAGGGTGACAACGAAACTGCATTTTGATTCGTAATTAAGGTTAAATACTATCAGTTGGACTGTGTGCTCGTTTGTCACCCTTATTCTATAAAACGGTGGAGGAGAAAGTGGTGTGTATGTAAGATGCAGTCTCTTACATACACAGACAATCAAAAAACATCATTATCATCATTATAGTACTCAAGTTCTCAGCTGGACGTAGTAGACCTCCTCCCAAGGATGCCAAATAACATTGTCCTGAGCCATCTGCATTATTAATCCTCGTCCTGCACTTCACCTATCGTTACGAGTCTACATACTACATACACAAAAACCTTACTTTTATATCAATTGTTAGTTATTTGTGCTCCGTCGCCGGCTTGATGACAACACAATTTTTTTAATTTAAATTAATTTTGTTTTCGCTTGTTGTTTGAATTCAGTACCCACGATTCAGTAGTTACTGACACTAACCACAGTGTCAAGCAGTTGTTATGTTTATTAAATTGTTATTCAATGTCCTTACATACAAGCCGCGTGAACGTGATTTAAAAATAGCCTTATATGTTATGTAATACTTGAGGTTATTGACTACAAACAAGACCTTAAACAGTACGAGTACGTCTATTTTGTGGTAGTAGACTAAAAATATGTCTTTAAACAACTTATATGCAATATGTTTAAATCTTGGTTTTATTTTCGTATATGACAAAATTTTACGGCTTTATTAAATAGAGTCAAAATTCCCATTACATTTTATGAAATACGATTTTAATTATGCGGCTGCCTGTGCTGTGTAAAGCCACATCGTGTAGCGTATCCTGGCAACCAAATTTGCAAGATCGATGGTTTGGCCAGTATTTAATTAAAGGATCTGCATAGTTTGTGGATTGCTCACATAACAATGACCTTTCACTGGATATTTTCGGGTACTTAAAAAAGAAGTCTAACTCCGACGTGTTGTAGCTCTAGGCGGCCAATTGACATCGACGAGACGGCCGATTACACGAATATCGAACTGATTACACAAAAGATAGAATATTCAGGAGCTGTATGTGCATACTGTTAAACCATAGTTCATTCAAATCCATGGCCAAATGTCTGGCCGCTGTAACGTTCACCTTTGGGCAATCATTTCCAAGAGCATTTTTAAAAATATTGTAAAATGATCACTCCACAATCCGCATCGAACAGACGCTCTAAACATATTGTGGCTTCTCACTTCTCAATTATTACTTGCGGAGTTCTCGAGCCCTAGATGCGACAGTATTGCTCGTTGATATGGACGCCCATAAAATAAATGCGCCGCGTCAGAGAAAATGATTTTGCTGTTCAAGCTGTTCCAAGGCTCAAATTGAAAAGCGATGATAACCAAGCGTAGGCATGGTCTTAGTCTCCAACTGCTGAGCCAATGGGACCTTGCAAGCCAATTAAATCCGTCTTTGTGAAGAATTATTCTCGGGATAGTGCGACTAATGTCGAATTGTTAGGATCGATGCCGTCGCACAACTAAGTCGCACACTCGTGTACAGCCAGCCAGCAGCGACATTTTCGACTGTGTATACCGTACGAGCACGGAAAAGTGTGTAGTGTGCACTAAACATACCAGTCTCGCCAAGTTTTTATTGTGAGGGCACTGTGCGTGCAAAATTTAGGCCACTGAATATATATTATTTGTCATAATTATACTTCAAAAAAGTTTAACCGACTTCGGAATCAAAATAGAATAAAATGAGAACGTAATCAATGTATTCGAAGTCAATTAAATATGCATCGTTATAGATAAATCAAAAACTACTGGACAGATCTTAATCAAATTTATATGGGACCACAAGAGAGATACCAGCAAAAAGGAATCATCAAAACCAATTCACCCACAAAAAAGTTCTGAGGCATAGCAGATTAAAAAAGTACCGTCGAAATGAGTACCTCCTCCTTTTTTGAAGTCGGTTAAAAATGCTCACTGTTTTGACACAGCATACACATTATTACTACACAGTATTTACGCTAGGCTGTCTACGAACTGTATATATGTATAGCCCGTAGAACCGATAACCGATAGGGAAAAAGTTTCTCGAGTGGCAGCCTATTACCGGTAGGCGTAGTGTAGGGCGACCGCCCACTAGATGGAGCGACCACCTGGTAAGACATGCAGGAAGTCGATGGATGCAGGTGACTCAGGACCGTGCTTTGTGGCGTACCTTGGGGGAGGCCTCTGTTCAGCAGTAGACTTGTGAAGGGCTATAATGATGATGATTTACGCTGATCATATGGTATCAATATTTGCCAACATTTCAATTGCGTTCGGGCGTCGATTGATACTGATCTCTTAAAAATAATGGGGAAAAGAAAGAAAGTAGAGAAAGAGATGACATTGTCAATATAATTTATATTTTGTAAAGAAACTTATACTCTTGACACTAGCAGAATTTTATCAAAAGAAGTCAGAACATAAAAGAAGAAGAAGACGAACTTAAATTTGGTCAAACCCTCTAAAAGAAAAGAAACTTTTTCAAGAGCAGTTTTTGCATGTACACTTCTAACACATGGAGTAAATGTGTGGAATAATCGGTTAAAGGGGTAACGATTTCTTTTTAGAAAGAAAAATACAGAAAAGCAAAACTAAATCGTAACTTGTTGTCTGCATTTGATCCTTTTGTGCAACAAAGTCCAAGTGAACGTTACAGCCTATACACGTCCCACCGCTGGGCACTGTCCTTCCCTCATTTGTGAGAGGGTTCTAGGGCAACGAAGTATACTCCACATATCTTCGAAATATTTTTTTCAGTTATGCAGGTTTCCTCACGATGTTTTCCTTTACCACTGAGCATGTGATAAATCGGCATAATTGACAGAACCAGGCGTTACCTTGCGGAAATCCATTACAATAAAGATATTAATTAATTTGCAACCTTCCGCTAACTAAAAATACAATGATGTGTCTTACCTGGATTAAAGAACAACTACCGCCCTCCCTCAATTGCATGCACCAATTCCGTCACCACTAATCCCAGCACCACTACTCCCAACACCACTATTCCAGGAAAGACACTATCAACGACAATACGACCATCCTCAAGTAATGTAGACTCTATGGCGACTTACCGCTGAACTCTTCCATCCAGATAAGACACATCATTGTGTTTTTAATTAGCGGAAGTTTGCGGATTAATTAATATCTTTATTAGCATATATTATGTATAATTTTCTTTTCCCAGTTTTAACTGGCTGTTTGTTTGTTCTTAAATTGTTACTTTTTTATTTTGACTTTGTTTGTCTGTGTTCTGGTGCCTTGTGTGTAGCGTAGATGCCATAAGCGTTGAGGTACGGCGTTGTGCGCCGCTGTTTCGAATCCTGTACGGAATAGGTATTTGTATGTAAAATTGTAGCCTAACATTTGTATGTAATGTTAAAGCCTTAGCTTAAAGGTGTGGGAATGCAAAACTCAAACAGTCGTGGGTTCGAATCCGATATTTGACTACTATTGTGAACCATTCCGTAAGCGGTTTACGTTATTTGGAGGTGGTTAATGAGGATATTAATAGTATTAAAAGCACTGTTGGAATTCTACTTTTAATTTTAATGGCCTATAAAATATTTTTTTGGGTTTGAATATTTCTTCATGTGCAATTTATGTATATAACGACTGCATGATACGCGACAAATTCCCGTACACATACAGTCGATTACCGGCTGGCACTAGGCTACTCTGACCTCTCTAGTACTCGTCAACTCTTACTACACATAATTTTCCTCTCTAATTTTTTTTTTTTTTTTTTATGGGACAGGGTGACAAACGAGCCCACAGTCCCCCTGATGGTAAGTGGTTGCTTTGGCCCATAGGCAT
>DWHP01008516.1:0-10526 GCA_018247895.1 Parnassius honrathi | reverse complement strand
GGACAAAACATCCCCCTCGACTAGAAGGATAAAACCCTTTGTGCTTCTATAGACATTAATTTTGTTAGGCGGAAAAAATATTTAAAAAAAGAAAAGTAATACAGGGTAATTACATAGGCCCTTACAATAATTACTGATAAAAGACCTATAAAAGCATAAAGTTTGCTGTAAATAAAAGGGCTCCCTTAACCCCGGTCTTTCAAAAGAACCAGATGCGGTGCGCACTAAAACAACTCTGACTACACCGTTTTTTACCGTTTATTACTCTCATAGGCCACTTTAAAGGTGGCGTATTATCTATATGTAACAATACCAAGGTACCTTAGTAGGTAGGTACTTTAATAGGTTTTGTTCAAATATTCCACTTCTGCCGAGCCTGAAGTGTATTTACATATTCTATTTCCATCATCTCCAGAAGGACTTTATTATTTTATCAAGTAAAAACTTGCGTCGCAGAACCTGTTGAAGTATCGATTTCTATATTACGTAAGGAATTTAAGGGTTCTAATGTTAAAAAATGCGAAGAGGTTAAAGCGTAGGTTCAGAGGGTTCGAAGTTTAAAACTGTTAAAGAACGTGAATTCATTATAGCCCCAACCTGTGAAAGCACTGTCAAAAGTTCCTCATAAGTTAATAGCTGATCTCCAATAGATCTTTTTAAATGTGACTTAACAGATTTTATGTTAGATTCCCATGAGCCACCGAAATGCGGAGCGTTTGCGGGAATAAATTTCCAATTTATGCGTTGACGTAGTTTCCTCATGAAATGCATTTTTGTAATCTTTAGAGTTAAGGAATTTATATACTCATCAAAATAAGACTTAGCGCTAATAAAATAAGTGCCATGATCCGAATACAACGTCGGACATGTGCCCATGTGGCAAATAAAACGTTTAAATGCGTTAATAAATGCAGAAGCGCTAAGATCAATTGCTAACTCAATATGAACAGCGCGCGTCACTAAGCAAACAAATATATGACTTTTGCGGACTACAGCCCCTAAATCAACTTAATATTACCGGGATAGACCCTCCGTAATCCACACCTGAAGTTAAAAATGGTTTAGCCTGCATCACTCAGTCTGGTTATGTTAATATACCGATATGCTTTATTGAAATGAGATGAAATCAGATTGAAATAATATAAAAGTAACCGATAGTACAGATAAAGATTTATGAAAAGAATAAAAAAAGATGACCTTGAGAAATAAATGATGGAGAGATACAGGAACGTTCACCACTGGTATAGCATACAGCCCTCGAGCAGGGTTTGTTTTCGTGATTGGACGATGAAATCGGGAGTAACGGGTACTGGGGAACAATACCTTCAGTACAAGTGATTTACTCATATTAGTACTGTTGGGGACCGGAGAAGTCTTAAATTTGTTACCCTTAATAATGGTACATTGAGGTCACATCCTTCGTTGGATCATGGTGCGAACGTAGTTTTCCTCTGTGACAATTGTTGGAGTCCTTTTAAAAGTGACTTAAAAAACGTAGACCTCATGGTTGTGCGCACAACCCAAGGTATACTATTACCTTGATATAGTATGGAAAATAATTTATGTACCAATAAAATAAAATAATTATAATACCCAAGTAAATGGGGGGCCCATATGTATGTATAAAGTACCCGCATGATAAATATGATTGAAGTTAATTGAAACTCCGATTCCCGATATTTAATAAATAAGTACATATATGCGTGAATAGAGAGAAATAAAGCTAGCTAAAAGTCATAAATATTAAGAAAAAAAGAGAAAGTACGTACAAGATTTATGAAAAGAAATTATAACAAAAAGGCCTGACAATCTACAAAAATACAAGGTAATAAGGGGATCCCCGACCAAATCCATAGAGTTGGATAAGTAGTTATTTCGCATTTCTATATTAGGACTATTAACGCTACCCAAAATGCTACTAGCAAGTTGCACATATAACAACTATAGGATTCGATTCACACAACTACACGTAAACAAATAAAAATATATCAACCCAATGTGATAAGTACATTTTCGCGTAAATTTATATAAATTTACAAGTTTCTTTTTTCATATTTTTTTTACATTGATTGCACATTGATTCATATTTACAATGATTCTACTTTAAATAAAAAAAAATTCTGTTTCATGTTTTCTTATGTAAAATGTGTACAATTTTAAACTGCATTCTGTTTATATAAAGCTTATTAAAATCGAGTCCAAAGGTTATCGATACACCATTATTGTAAATTTTATAATTTAATAGTTTTTTTTTTCTATATAAAAGGCAACGAAAACCTAAAATTGTTATCTGTATTGTGTTATCTGCTGGAAATAAAATTGTCTTTTCCAATGTAAATACATATTTTGTTAAACAAACTTTAGCTGTGTTCCTAACAGTGTATTCTTCTTTTTATATAAATTTCTGTCCCAACTAAGATAAACGTATTTTTTATAAGTCATGAAATAATGAGTTTTCGAAATTATAAATAAATAATGAATGTTTGTTAATGTACTTATGTAAAAGTTTAATACCTTTACAAAATGAATTTAAAATCGAATGTAACACTCTATATTTAGATGTATTAGGAAAGATAAATTCATTTCATTTACGATATGATTTTAATGCATTGTTAAAACTAGGTATCATCATTCGACGTAAGCGAAAAACCGTTCCCATGAACGTACTTAGAAATTGAAAACAAAGGTGTCACAAACCGCTTACGCGGCTGGGATTGCAAGTTGTATTTCGATTCCCGTTATTATGATAGCGATGATATTTACGTTGCATTACATTATGTTCTTTGCTATTTTCATATTTAAATGAAATATAATATTATCGGTGTTATATTCATTACACCAGGACAGGTATTTCAATTCCCGTTGTTATGTTAACGAGCATGATAACGTATTGCATTACATTATTTGTTTGTTCTGTTCTCTATTTTAAAATTAAATGTAATATTTTTGGTTTGGTTAAGCAATATATAAACGTCTAGCGTTAATAGATTGTGACGAAATTATGTACAAGATTGTGACCTAAACATTAATATGTGACAGGGGATCGGGCTACCAAACGATAATGAAATACCTATAACATATGAATAAATGACTGTATGAAATAAAATTGAATAAAATGAGAGTCGATGACTATATGAAGCCGCTATTGCAAATGCATTGCAAATACACATTGTGTTGAAAAAAAAAATCGCGATTGTAATTTGAAGTTATGACGTCTTCACTGAATCGACAAACAAAAAAGAAGCAAGAACCATCTCGTTTCTTAAGATCGATCCAAATGGATATCAATTTGAATGAGACTCAAAAAAAATACCTTTTTATTATTTTTAACAGCGCTATTTTATTACATATTTTAGTTAGGATTTTATTTTTCGTAATTTTCATTAATATTTTATGTTAAGGTAGAAGATTATTTTATAGCATCTTTTGTAGTAGCTTATAATGTTCCGTAATAAAACAAAGATTCTCTCTCTAAATTTTGTAAACCACTTCACATTTTGAATGAATTCCGGATCTGCAATTTAAATTAGAAAAATTAAGTTCCATCTGTATTGGATTTCATTGTACTGAATATTAATTTGATGTATGTTATAGTAATTATACGTATTTTTTAGTACAGATATTGTAAAAAGAATGTAATTTATACCATTTTTTTTCAAAATACCGTGGGAGATGTAGTGTGGGCTCACGGTATCCACTATTGTTATATTTATTATAAATTGAACAGTATTAAACAGGAAAAAAAACATTTTGAAGACATGTGAAGTTCGCCAACACGCATTGGGGCAGCGCGCTCAGAAATAAGGTGAGGCTTGTGCCCAGCAGTGGGATGTATATAGGCTGTTACTTCACTTTACTTTACTAAACAGGACACAATATATTTATACATGAAATACCCGACACAAGGGTTTCGCTCTCCCACATTTATTTAAAAAATGTTGTGGAGACACACGGCTCTACACACGCCGTGCGCGGTGAGCGCCAACCATTTTGATGCACTCTCCCCGTAGCGTCACACCACCATGGCTAAATGAGTGGAAGATGGCCGTCAATGTTGGTAAGTCCACTCTGCTCACTCCCCGCTTCAGAAGATTTTCACCACCACTAACACTCAGAGGCCAGGAGATCGCGTACGAGAAAGCCGTGACCTACCTTGGGTGCTGTATTGACAGGATGCTGCGCACGATTTCACATGTTGACTTCGTTGTCCGCAAAGTCAGAAGTGCGCGGGCGATGCTCCGTCCAGTCCTGGCATCCAAGCTACCGATCAAACCAACGACCACCATTTACAAGACTTACATCAGACCGTTGTTGTCTTATGCTGCTTCGGCCTGGTACGCGCTCCAGAACGATTGACAGAAGCGGTGACTGCAATTTGTCACTACGGGCTATTGTCGGTGCGGGTCACTACGTCTGGAACGACGTTATAGCGGCCAACCTGAAAATTGCAGGCCTTCAAGAATTTATGGTCTGACTGGCGCGCGGCATATTTGACCACGCTGACAACGGACCACACCAACACCTCAACGACTTTGCACCACTACATATACGGCCCCTGGATGGGTGACCCTATCCAAGAGAACTCCTCTCTATATAGATTAGAGAGTCGAGTAAATCCCACAATACCGCAGAAAGGCCAACTCTGACGAACATAAATATTGCCCGGCCCGATGTACTGCTGTTCAGGAGAACGCACACTTTTCTTTGACGTCGGCTCTATGTTGAAATTCATCTCCGTGGAGTCTTGTGGTTGCTGACCCTTTGGCAGATCCCTTCCCAGAGGCGCGATATACGCCGAGAACGCCAAGATAGTCAACAATGCCGTTCATGAACGGCTCCCAAGACTGAGGTGAAGGTTACTCGGGTAATGGGGAATGCCCCGACCCCCGAGACTTGCTGGGCAGAAAGCCCAAGCAGAAGACAACACGATCGCGATTTGTTCGATATCTCCACAATAGTTCAGTTCGATCTCACAAGCTCAAGTTCGATACAAGTTATCACATTTCTCAAACCTTTCAAGAACAATCGCTGTTTTATTCCCAGTGTCGACCCTGTAAGTTAGGGAAAGTGAAGTTATTATACAGTCCACATATTCAGTGTCTAGACCGGTACCAAACGTGGGACCCGTAATCTCAGGCATCACCACTGTTACGGCCCTGCGTTGCCCAGACGAAGGTCGACTGAGGTAGGGTCCATCTGTACTCCAGCTCGACGGACAACAAAGGCGAGAGCCCAATGGCTTATGGAAATTTATAATATAATGATGAGCAAGCAAACACAAAACTTACCTAGTTCAGGAGTAGGGTAGACCTCAAGGCGTCGTCAGCGTGATGTGAAGGTAGTGTGGGTGTGTATATGAAAGAAGGTGTGTTTTGCTTAGCTGACTTCACCAAGGTAGGCGGACAACCCGCCGTCGCTGCACCGCTTCAAAGGACGCCCTCACTTCCGGGCGCCGAACTCCAGTCTCACTTCAATTAGCACAAAACTATAGTCTAAGAGCAACGCAAACTCATTTCAATTTACAAAGTTAAGAGTTCAATCGAACAAGCAAATTCACTTCGTACTATATCACTATAATGCTACGTAAGCTACACCTCAATGTCAAAACCAGCACAAAGGTTCCTTTTATCACTGCAAATAACACGCTCGAATATTCTAGACTATAATATTATAGAGCTTCCGTGCGACATCAAACCGCTGCGTAGACAACTAGTCGGCACAATTAACAGCAAATAGGTTAAATTAATCACGCCATCTCAAACAAACGCCTAGTCACTTATCTTAATAGACTAACACTATATCGGTTAATCGATTTAACAAACTTTAACTTCGCGACGCGACGTAACAAAGGCTGCCTGTTCAGCCGACTACGAACAAGAGGCTCACAGGCGCACTCAACAGGAACTTGCAGCGAACTGTCATAGCCTCGCTTGCAGCGCGCCGGCGCAAGGGATTCCATCCCCACGCCCCCGCTTTCAATCCGGTTTTCAATCGGGCGCAAACAAACCCCCGTCCCGGACATAAGGACTAATGTCCGCGAGTAAACCCCCTTTCAAACCCAGGGGCTCGGCGGCCGGCACGGAAGCGCCGAGCGTCGCCCGACAGAGGGCGTGGCCGTGCGCCCCCGCCCGTGGGAGTTGTGGGCCCGGCAGAGTCCCAAGAGGAAGCGCCGTTCGCACCCAGGCATAAAACGGCATGATGGTTGTCCTGGCAGTGCAGACAGCGTCGCTGGTGCGGGCAGTCTCGTTGGAGATGCCTTTCCAAGCACGAGTAGCACCAGCGGTGCTCCCTGGCGATGGTTCGCCTCGCCGGGACCATCTTACGTCTTAGGGGGATTGGCGACGACTTGCCCGATGGAGTCTGCCTCTCCCTGGGCACGGCCTGGTCGGCTGCCCGCAGGTCGTCGACAGTGCCCGCCGCGTTCTCAATTTGCCTGCACTGCTCTTCCAGGAACCGCAACAAATCTCTAAAGGGTGGAATATAGGAAGCGCCGTCCCCGCTGTTCCTCTCCTCAAAATGAATGCGCATATCGAGAGGCAGGCGGCACAGCACAATGCGGAGCAACAAGAATGACCATTCATCCACCGGTAAATCCAGCCGTCTCAAAGAATTACAGACGACCGTCACTAGATTTACGAGGTATTGACATAGTGTGGCCCGGTCCTTAAGCAGCGGGAGATTTAGCAGATGCTTGACGTATTCGTCCGCGATACGCCGGACGTTGGCGTACCTTCCTGTGAGGAGGTCCAAAGCTATCTGATAGGCGTCGTCCGACAATTTCAAACGGCCGACGACGCCCAGGGCCTCCCCCTCCAGAGAGGCTAGGAGGTACGCCATCTTTTGACTTGGCATCAGGTCCCTCCGGGCGTCCACTAGGCTGTCGAAAAGTTCAACAAAAGTCAGCCAGTCGGAGAGTACCCCGGTGAATCTTGGCAGATCCAAAGTTGGGAGTCGTCCCAACAGCTCCGGCTGAGTAGGCTGCTTTCGCGGTGACTCGAGCAGGCCACTCAGCCTAGATTCATGCGCTTCCTTAGCATGAATCTAAGTTATCTCATTGTCAAAACCAGCACAAAACTACAATTAACACAATCGAGTATTCAAGACTATAATACTATAGCGCTTCCGTGCGAAATCAAACCGCCGCATAGACAAACGATATCGGCCGATCGATTTAACAAATTTTAACTTCGCGACGCAATGTAACAAGACTGCCGGGTCAGCCGACTACGAACCACACGCTTTCAAAGGGAACTTCAAGCAAACTGTCGCTGAGCTGCGCGGCCGCCGCTCGCGACAGGAATTTCTCCCCGCGCCCCGCTATCAACAGTTTCCCCCCGCTCGAAGCTAGCGGCGTTGAGTGTAAACACTATTTATACTTGTATTGAAAAAGTCACGATTGTGTTACTGCGGAATTAGCCGCGGGACATTCATTTTTATAGTTTTCTGTTAGCGTTAATGAAAATGACCGTGTTGTGGTGCTATAAGTGTATCCAATAGCTCATAGCGTCCCGTGAGCGTTACAAGAGGCGACAGAGGACAGAATCGTCTGATAACAACTGAAAATAGTAAATTCTTCTCTCTCTCTCTCTTGTCAACCCACCTTCTAAGGGTGGCAACTATAACTTTGCGACTATTGGTAATCTGTATTTAAAATTCTACTTGTACATTTTATGTGGTAGGCCATGCTGCAGCTATATTACTGGTATGTATAGTTGTAAGCACGAATGGGTCGGCACGACCGAGTAAGGATCACGCTCTCACAGAATAGCAGCTAAACGCTACTGTGTTTCGTATGGTAAGTGTAGAGAACCGGAGACCCTCTACACTTAACATACTTTTACTGGAAACGAGGCATTCCTTCGTAGTCCTCACGGGTGATAACGCAACTGCATTTCGATTCGTAATCGAGATAGACGTCTATGGGCTACATCAACCACTTACCATGAAGTCGACTGTGTGCTCGTTTGTCATCTTAAGAGAAAACATCTTCCATTGCGCTGATCAAGTGCCTTTTTACGGATTTCGCATGTTCTCGAAATGTTTTACGTCTTGATAACTAATATAGAATTATTATACGTAGCCTATAAGTTTGTGTTGTTTAAAAACATAAAGGTTGCATGCGGCGTACAGTACATATTTATACCAATTCTGGGCACAGACTTCTTCTCATTCCTGGGTGGGTTATAGAGCAGTCGGTTTTAAATCTTGAAACGTCGAAAGATGTGATTGAGATCTAAAATAGAATGCTTCATCACCCATAATTTTATAATTGACTCATTTGTATTCTTTGGAAACTTGAAGGTTGCATACGGCGTTGAGTCTGCGTTTCAAGAGATGCTTGCAGCGCAACTATACTATTATCGGTTTTTGTTTACGCATTCTTGTAGATCGTATATGATATATTTATTTAGTTATAGCATCGAAAAGATTTTTCCTTAATTTAGAAAGTAGAACTTTTTCGAATTTTGCCATTTGTTTTCAGTATTACTTACTTAGTACTAACTAATATTTTAGTGTTAATGGCGAGGATGGCTCAAAGCTGAAATAGACGCCGCCTCTATTTTTGCCCTTACTCTGTTGTTGGTCAAAGTTACACAGAAACACCACCTTTTATTTTTGTTATGTTGATTCGTCATTATTTACTGTATAAAGTTTTTATTACTGTAATAAATTGAGAGTTAGTTTTAATCCGACTGATTAAATAAGTGATATATCGCGCACCTACTTTGAGAAGTTTTGGGTTTAGAGTTTTGAGAAGTCCCCTAGTTGGAATCCCTCCCTCTCACAATGAAAGCTAATAATCTTCCGTGTGCCAGATGTCGCTAGGACTGAAGTGAATTTTTTTATTACACAATGTCGTTTAATTGAGAAGTTACGTTATAAATAAAACCTTGTCAGTTTTCGGAGTATTATTATTAATACACAGAACAATGCCTCAGTAGTTTTCTCTTTAAATTTTCCACTACGGTACTATTAGGGATGTCCTGAAGGTGTTTTTTCGTTTCCAATCTACTTAATATAAAATATAACCAATATTACAAAAAGAAACATTAATTCTTACATTTTCCTAATAAATTAACTTCCTCGCTATGAAATCTGTCAAATATTCAACCTCATTCCAAAGTAACGCCGCCCTGGTGGCAGAAAAAGTCGTGGTTGATTACTGCATGTACTGTCACTGCCTACTAAACAGTCAGTCGACTAAACCCAAAATACTCGTTTAGTACTTTAATATAAGATTCTGTTACTAGGCGTAAAATTAGGTAACACATAAAGTTGAATTATATTGTTACGGTTGAGTAAATGTTTGTAGACGCTGCGTATTTAGAATCTGTTTTAGCTTATACGAATTCGTTTTAGTTGTTAATCGTTTATTTAGTAATGGTAGTTCTATGTTGACACAGTTGTATTTTTAATTTATGACTGTAACTGTTTTCAGGCAAATACGAAATAAAGTTACATACTTATCTGCAATAAATTTCAAATCACCTTGACAAAGTGCGCACATAAATAATGTAATGTCCACCTCATGTGAGGCAACTGGGGAAGCCCCGCGTTCAGCTGTGGGCTTTGATGATAATAATGATCCAGTGGGAAGTAGGCATAATTTGCTTATTACCAAACACTTTACATAATTAGAGATGTGCCTACTCACTACACTTTTACCTAATATTATATATTATGTAATATTAGGTAACAGTATAGTGGCGGTGTAAGAATATCAACACCCCAAACCATACCGCAGACGTCACAAGAGGCGACGGAGGGAAACGGAAGCAGAAAATGAACAGCAGCATCTTCCTGATAACAACTCAAAATTGTAAAAAGAAACTGGTTTACCAACCTACCTGGCAAGCGTAATAACTTTGGCAGAATCCTCCCTAAGAGACTCTCTATGGGGGAGGCCTACGTTCGCCAATGTACTTTTGCATTCTCTCACTGTTTGACGTAATCCGTTGCGTAGTAATCAGGACTGTAGAAGTCTTTATAGAATCTTAATTTCTTTTCAGAACTTGAACATTATCTGAGCTACATTTCCCCTATCCATATTTTGTCGCGTCGGCTCACCAATGTGACTACGCACACCTTCGTATGATTTCACATTGTTCAGGGATTGTTGAAGCGTTAGATAGAGGTTATTTTAAATATATAGTTTTTAAAATAATATATTAGTAATCTTTTAATTTTTGTAGTAGATTCTTACAAACTTTAATAATGAGGGTATCCCAGAATTTTTCTGCCACTAGGGTGACGCCATTTTGGAATAATGTGAAATGTTTGACAGATTTCATAGCGGGAAGAGTTAATTTGTTAGGAAAGTGTAGATAAATTTTTCTTTCTGAAACATTAGTTATGTTTTATATTAATTAGATTGCAAATGGATGATTCATACTAATATTCTTAAAAATTAAAAAAAAAGCTAATAATAACACAAATAGTTATTGAATGCTGACTCCGGAAATACAGGGTATCCTTGTTTGGGAGTCAGGGCCCAATGATGTTGTATGAAATAGAAGTGTCAAATA
>DWHP01008515.1:0-10526 GCA_018247895.1 Parnassius honrathi | reverse complement strand
TTCCTTAAAAAAGCTATTGCGCAACCTTCTGCGCGAAGGTCGGACTCGCCAAGATACGTCGGCCGTATTGTAATATAATATAATAAAAAATATAAAATCACCCTTAAAAAGGTGTCCTGCTAGATAACTAAATGGTCTTAAAGAAATGAAGCTTCATTAGCTATAAGGAAAAATATTTTGATAATGAATTATATTAATAATGGAAACTTTGTACCAACTAAATTTAATTTCCACTAAACGCGAACACGACGAATGTGAAAATATAATTACCATTTTAAAGAACTATGATTTTATAAGCTTTGTCGTCTTTTTATTCACTATTTGAAATCATTAATCCTGTTTCTAAAATGCTCTACAGCATGAAAATAATGACTTACAGAATTCTAAAATTTTACTAGGTAATCTTTTGAATAGACCGGGCAAAATAAGAAATCAAAATTCACTCCATGGTTTGCTGAGCGAGTCGCCAGATTAGCAAAAGAGTGGGAGTAAAAACTGCTTTCAAAAATAAAAGAAAGAAAATAAGGAAGCGTTTTTTATGAAGAATATCATAAGGTTAAAGAACTCCACACCCAGAATCGTAGGTACTTCAAAGTCAATGCGTAACCTACTTTTGCCGTTTAGATATATTAATTACGCTAGTAATATATAAGTCAATGTATTAAAGTCTCAAACTAAACAAAGATTTCAAAGCGCTTGAGATCTAAGTAATGTATTCGAAATATTACAACCAGAGAAACTCTTATCTTTTTCAAACGAAATGTTCGAAGTACCTATTACAACAAGAGAAAATCTTTTTTTTTCAAACGAAATAATAAAAAAAATAGGTCGGAAAATTGTGTGATAAATACAGTAAAGACGTGTCAGTTGATCGTATAGAATTATTGCTGATAAAATTTAATATCCTGGCGCCCAGTTTCCCCGAGGTAATAACAGCATATTTTAATTTTCCCTTCCGGTACAACTAACTGCAACAGCTGAAGGAAGTTTATTGAAATAAAAACTGATAAAAATTATCTAAGTACCTCTATGAGACAAGAAAGGCTATCAAACTTGTCATTATCGCCTATAGAGGCAGATAATTTAGAAAACACTGAAATTGTCTTCAGAGAATGATTTAAAAAGGTCGGGGAATTAGTTGCTTCGTACTCTGTTTGTATAAAATTGAAGAAAAATCTCTTTGGCTATACCGTTTCTATCTGGCTGGTTTTAATATCAACACATATAGGATATTAAGAAAAAGAAAGAGTAAACAACACTTTCCCTTTTACATATATTCTGAAGTTTTGTTACAAAAAAGTGGAAAAATTAGACACGAGCCGCGAAAAAAAAAAGTGATGTTTATGGACCTAATTGCAGTGTCATGAGAGTAGCACAAAGTTACTTACATTGAAACGTAATGAAACCGTACCATTTTTACAAAGATTAATCACTGATGATGATAGTGGATCACCTACGACAAGATCGTGATCGTAGGGTAGTCAAGACCACAGACTGTAGCGAAACTCGGATTAACACGCAATAAGGTGATGCTGTGTCTATAATATGATTAGAAGGGCATCGCTTATTACGAGCTTTTACAGCCGGGTAAAATCATCGATTCGATCAAGCAAGAAATTGAGAAAAAACGGCCGGAATTGATCAACAGAAAAGGAATGGTCCTCCATCATGACAACGCCAGACCATACCGATTTTAGCTACTCAGCAAATATTGACAGAGCTTGGTTTGGTGTTAATACATTCACCATATAGTCCTGACCTTGTAATCTCAGATTTTCACCTGTTTCGGTCTCTTCAGAATTGTTTCGGTAGTGTTAGTTAGGTAAAATCAACAGAGGACTGTCAGAAACTTTTTTATTCATTGTAGATTATAACAATACTTATTGAAAGTCACTTTTTTCATTTACCACTGGTTCGCAAAAAAAACCTCTGTCCTGGGAAGCAAGAAACCCAGCGGGACTATTTTTATTCCCAATAATAGCTTACAATCATGTTTACAATTAACAACACAAGAAAAATTAGAAATAACTAGGTAGCGATCACCCTTCCCAATGCCTGAGTTATTATCTACCACTCTACCTTAGAGTAGTACAGAGATAAAATTATTCATCAATGCATCGAACACTCTTTCTCTCTCTCTTTCGTAAATCACTATCTAGATATAATAGCCCAAATCCAACAACTTTTTCTATCACCGTGACCATCTCTCCCAATGAGTGGTCAGATTTATCGTCCACATTGTGAACTCCACAGGTCTCTCGATAACAACGTTGTAAAGATTGAGAGTGTGTTGACGAGTGTTGCGTACCTTATACTCGGAATCACCGAACGGTATTGGTTGAAGGTTTTGCAGGTTTACTCACCAACCTCGTCACATCCCGATAAAGAGATGGAGGAAATGTTTGAGGATTACTCTAGAGCCACAAACCCAATATACAGTGTACATAGAGCCTTCAACGCAAAAATAGGCACACGAAATACGGTCCGTCGCAGATGAACCCAAAAACTCACCGATCACATTCTTAATCTCATGGCTGTTAGATGACATATGAGGCTGCAGTCTTCAGCAAATATGACGGCATACAGGCAACTGAACAAACCAATTTAAAATGCTTGTAGCAAGCGAGAGTACGAAATCTCAGACTTCTAAGTATTTGCTAAAGATCTCTCCAATGGAAGGAGCGGATATCGAAGTTGAAGGCAGTTGTGGTAACGTCCTTTCCAGGACGCTACGAACAGCTGCACACGTCATCGTTGCAACCACACGCAAATGTGAGTAACGATTCAAGAGCAAGTCTCTTCCGACACTATTCGGTGATATGATGACGTCAGTCTAAACGAGATTAGAATGGCTCTCCAATTACTTAAAAGTCTAGGCTCCGGGTGGGGATGGAATTACAGCTGAACTTCCGAAAGCGGATGGATAACCGGTACCTAAAGTGCATCAGAACCTTTGTAATATCCAATCCCATTGTGGTACTACTTCAGATGCGTGGAGGAAAGGTGCGGTGGTCTTGTTTTAAAAAAAACGCTTTATAGAAGAACTACAGACCAATTTCTCCCCTGACCCGCACATACGAGCTGTCTTCGAGGGTCATTAAGAATCGACTCGCTTGCAAACTTAAAAACTTTCAACCTCTCGAACAAGCCGAGTAACTACACATATTCCGACAAATAAGTGCAATCTGCCACTTTGAGTTTAGTGACAAAGTATGAAAACTATCCGCCTGCAGAGTGGTGTAAGACAGGGTGACTTTATATCGCCGAAACCCTTCACCGTTGCATTGGAAGACGTTTTTAAGTTACTGGACCAATCGCCGATACATCGCTGATCTTCGGTTTTCTTACGGTATAGTCATCATGTCAGAATTGTTGGAACCCCAACACTATGCTCAATAATCTTAATAGTGTCTCAACGGATAGGATTTAAAATAAACACGGAAAAAACAAAGGTTATGTATAACGTCCATGTCACTCTGATCAAACATACCTGACGAATATGTTTACTCATATATGTTTAGACATAGTCCGACTAGGCAAGTCCTACTTTGACCGAAAGGTCAATCGACGGATCCAACTTGGCTGAGTATACAACCAATGCATGCCGGTTGCCAGTGATGACATGAATCTGAGACGTGGTGCTTTACTGCTGGCCATATGAGGAAGCTCAAGATCGCTCAGCAAGCTATGAAAAAGACATACTTAGAAATAAAAATATCCGCAGTTGAAACATAGTTACCGACATAAACTGAAGGATCTTGTAGGGAAAATTTTTTAATTTCGCAAACATTAAATCTTAGTCAAATTAGCACTTATACTTATTGGTTTTAGGGGGTTTTAGAAGACTGCAATACAGTGGACGATATGAATGACATGCTCGTGGAAACTGTTCATCCGGTCGGAGCTAAGTTTTTCAAGATCCGCCGCAGAAGAACACAAAAACTTTCCGATCACACTCTTAATCTCACGGATGTTAGACGGACGATGAAGCTGCAGTCGTCTGCAGATTTGACAGCATACAGGCGACTGAACAGACCGATCTCTAAATGCATGCGGCAGGACTTACGCAACTTCAATACAGCTCGTATTGAAGAAGCGATTGAGCGGAACCAGGGCTCCAGTCTTGGCCAGAGATCTGTCTACGAGTAAGAGCCAACTGTCAAAGCTGAAGACTGAGTGTGGCAGCATTGTTTCCAGGACACCTGAGATTCTGAGTGAGATTGAGAGGTTCTATGCGCAGCTGTGCACATCATCGTTGGAGCCACACGCAAGTGTGAGTAACGATCCAAGAGCAAGTCTTATCCGACACTATTCCGATGATATCCCGGACGTCAGTCTGAGCGAGATTAGAGTGGCTCTCCAGCAACTTAGGGGGATTAGAACTTTAAAATTTAAAACGAACAATATACTTTGGTAATCATGTAAAAAGTGTATTGGCAACAGTTTAACTACATTTCAACCTGCAATGTCTATTCGAACGAGACTCGATTTCATTTTGTAGATAACTGTTTAAAATTTAGAAGCTACGTCATTTCACAGAATTGCTCATACGAGGACATTGGTCGGGTACAATAGCCCGGATGTGGACATCCGCTTTCAATCGGCACAGTTTTTTTGGAAAAGCCGAAATTTTCATAGATTGAGTCGTCGGAGCGTTTTGTCATGCAGATTTGTGAGTAGGGCTCATAACATATGGTAGCAAATTTTAAAGTTATCCTTAAAATCAGTGACCATGATGTTTGATTAGCTTTTTTTCACTACAGTGAGGTTTTCCCTCTACCAGTAGCATACTGCAAAGACACAAATCTAACAATTTTATAGAAGTATGGGTGACAAACGAGTACAGAGTCCACCTAATATGAACCGAATCCTGTTTGTCACTACATCTATCCTCAGTTAAGAATCGAAATGCAAATACGGTGTCACTTCTGTGAATTAAAATGGAATGGTAATGTTTTGCCAGGTAGGTAATGTGGCAAAGGGCCTCCAATTCCCATCACTTACCATTCCTATCTAATCAGTAGCCTCATGCTGCTATTTCACGGTGGTATTATATACGAGCGTAGTCATCCCACGGTTGAACGGACCTATTCAGACTGTAGCAATAACACGATGTAGCATGGCTCTACAACGTATAAATTCTTATCTTGCCAACTTTATTATCTAGACTTGAGTAGACCCAACCGCGGAAGAACAAAGGTCTGACAGAATTAAATTTCAAAGCTACGACCTACACGACACTGCCGGGCACAGACCTCCTCTTATCTAAAAGGGTTATGGAACAAGAAGTCCTAGAAGAAGTAGATGGAGGGCGTTCTAGCGGACTCTACAGGTCTTAAAAACATTTTTTTACCAGACATACAGTTTCCCGCGCAATGTTTGTTTTATCGCTTCACTTATTATACTTACTATATATTAACACTATTGTAAGTAGCAGCAGAATGCCCTAGTACAAAGATTAGCGGCCCATCAATATAGAAAGTAGAAGTTTTCAAAATCTTACGTTGTACAGCCGTACTGAAGCTGTATTATGGCAACAGCACGAACCAAGGAAAAACCACAATCTCACAGAATACCAGCGTAAAATAGCAGCATAACGTTAAAAGGTTTTATTGGGCTTCCTTTTCCCCCGCATGCATATTTGTCAAATATGAAGTGTGCGTGCGAAATTCTATGGGAAAATAAACGACTTTACTGGAAATGTTTTTGCTTATTATTAGGAAATAAAAGATCTAAATAAATATGTTATATTTTACAGATCTTTGTGTTTTTCCTATGTAAGAGAGACCACATTCATTTTCTTCAGAGAAAACCCGCGTGAAAGAATAAATAGCTGATTTGAAGCACCGACGCTCCGGGAAGTCTGCAGTCTGTGAACATGTTCAAAATCGTCTCCACCGTTACATCAGATTTGATAAACCACAAGTCCTTGCAAAAGAACATCGATTCCTGCCAAGGATGATACGCGAGGCTATTGAAAATAAAAAACATACTAATTTCAATAAAGAAGATGGATGGGTGCTGCCATCTACTTGGAGTCCTATAATTAACAAAATTAAATCCAAACCCAAACATACCACCGCAAGACTTCAAGATACTGTAAACTCGTTCTGCATAGATCGAACGGATAAATATGACACTGGGACGTCAAACATCTCAGTTCCCAGATATTTTACTTCATCGCCGAGAACGTGATAATTAAGCACATAAAATTGCTCCCGTACTGTGAGCATGTGAACCATAACGTGCGGTTAAATTAATATATTTTATTTTAATTGAAAATACCTTAACTAAACATCAACAGTTAACTTTTTCTTGTATTGAATATATTAATAATATAGCAACATCTCAGCACCACGAAACGTCGGGAATTAAAAATAAGTTAACTAAACACGATAAAATATGTATAAGCGGATTTATTCCGTGTGTAGTGTTCGCCTAAATTTAATAAATCATTACAATAACATGCCTTTTGATATTATAGTAAAATATTGTATCGTTATCTTTAAAAAAAACGAGATTTTGACCGTCAAAGTTGTTTTATCTCGGTTAATATATAAAGAAAAAGTCGTGTCTTATTTTTGTCGAACCTAGCTTGAAAAGAGGCTTTGATAACTGTCACGCACTTTTGACAGTTTCAGAACGCTGCTCTAAAACGACTTACATTGACCTCTCAAATATATCTATTATATATATAATAACCTATGCATTGACCGCCCCTTATTTCACGCGTCTATGCACGTTAACGGTATCAATGTCCGAGTAGATACATGTCAATAATGTCGGCTATCAATATTATAGTTTAACAGTATCTCATTGTTGCGATTTGCGTATTTATCGCATTCCGCATTTGATATACCTTATTTAAAGCAACGTTTTATTTGTGTGCACGTGCGACAGGCTAATTATCCGTGGACTCGGTAGATGAAACACTGAATTGCTGTTCACTTTGCTGTAGTAATTCCGTTCACAGCATCGTTATAATTAGACATATATGACGTAAACTATAAGCAGCGTTTACATACTACTTTTACATATAGTAATCAAACACGGTCATATTAACAAAATTAACTTTGTAGGTACACTCAGAGCACTGAGAGTATACGAACAATTCCGCACAACTATGTTTATTTGGAGCACCTACTGAGAATATGCGAATAATTCGACCCGACCGTGTACACTCAGAGTACTCTCGGTACATGGTTAATTAATAACAGTGAACAAAGTACGAAAAGGCTTGATGGCGCAGTGGCCGAGCGTTTGGTTGCGTCAGTTGAGCTAAAACAGCGCACTCAAATCTCGCACGGAAAAAATTGTTTATATACCTGCAAAAAACATCATAGCGTGTGACAATTTTTCTTTTATATAAAAGAATTTCCAATCTTTCCATTATTGAAGGACATTTTTATGGAGTGCAATTTACACTTTATTTTTAAGTGGATTGTTACTAAAAGATATTTCATACTTAATGTTTACAATTAACATAAAATTTTATATATATTTTAATATTAATAGTACAATTAGTATAAAATAAAGATATTTTATACTAATTGTACCATCAAATTTCAGAAATTCATGTTGCTTAATTAACCGATTGTCTTATTTATGTGTAGGTACAATTACATATCAGAGAACACAACAGGTATAATAACAAGAGAGAGAGGAGGCCTGTGCAAAGGAGTGGGACATATTATATAGGCTGTAACTTTAGGTACAATATTCTATGAGCAATATTTTTTATTCCTTAAATAACATAGTAGGTAGTCATTTTGTTGTTTTATTAGACTATCCTTGGGAATAGGCGTCTAAGGTAATGTCGTTCTGTAGAGTTAGAAGCAACTGTGAAAACTAACAACATGAACAAAAGCAGCCGAGGAACATTTCCAAGGATACCTACGTTTACTTATTTCTTAAACAACGGCAATCATCAAAATCATATACATAATATACATCTTTGTATTTTCTTATATTCAAATTAACATCTTTAAAAAATATACTTAATTGTAATTTAATTTTAATTCAGTTATAAAATATAACAGTTATCAATTATGCTGTGACACGATTACGCTGATTTTATTTAGTTATTTATTTTGTTTGGCTGACCAACAGTGAGTACCAATACATCAAAAACAATACCAAGTAAATGCCTCACTATTTACATGTACCAATATGAACTGATGAATGTATAGACAGAACAAGAGTTCCACAAAAAAACTCAAAATTACAAGCGAATTATGGAACTTTATCACATTCGAAGTTATTCCTAAAAGAGTGTAATTACATTGTTTCATTTCTTATATTCCTACTGCCTTATTATTCTTTTAATGTATTAACATTACTCTTATACTGAAATAAGCAAAATGTTAACAATTACTTTATTTACCTATGTATCAATTCAAGTAAACAGCTTATGGTGTTCAAGGTTACTTTGCCGTATCGATCAAAACAGGGACTTAAATCTAGCCATCATGATTTCTATGTAACGTCACAATGGGTTATTAAATAATTTACATGATACATGAATATATTTCCAACGTTTTCGGAACCAGCAACTCACTATAGTTTTTTATGTCATTTATGTTATATGCACACAAAAATCGATCAAATTCGGTCAGTACCTTAGTAACAGTTCGTTAATTCTTCTCATGCAGCTTAGTAAGTGGCGTATTACTAAAAATTGACAGATTTAAGGTCACATAAGCCTTGATAGATCTCAAAAATGGAGCAAAAACTTACCTAAATAATCCAAATTGGTTACATTGACTATAATGGATGACGATTATTTTCTAGTTCAACTTGATTTTTACGAATAAATTTTACGGATTTTATTGCGTTTAATTTTGACTTTGGGGGGACTATGATATCGTAATGTCAAACACCTTAGTGCCCCCCACCCATGACCATGGGTACTGTAAAGCCCTCGAAACATCGGGAATTAAAAATTCAAAAGTAAACGTGATAAAATCCGTAAATTAATTTCATTTTATTGATTTTTATCATTGTGATGTAGACGTTCCCCGCTCTAAGTTAAATTCTTTCAATTATCAATAAATATATAATGGAACTTTAAATGACAGATGTTAGATACGTGCGTTGAGTTTAAATCAATGGATACACGTATCCGGGGAAGGATCACGCTCTTACGGAATACCAGCGTGAATTAGTAGCATAATGCTTCTATATTTCGTATGGTGAGTGTAGTGAACTGAAGCTCTTATTATTGGAAATGGAGCATTCCATCTTAGTCATCGAGGGCACAGAATATATAATAATAGTACCGTGTCAGGGGTGACAACGCAGTTGCATTTTGATTCTTAATCGAGAATAGATGTTTATGTTTGTATCTGCTAGATTGTCACCCTTAATCTAAAAAAAATAAAGATATAATAGAAAAATTTTAAACTAAATATTATGCTTTTACTACTGCTTCGGAAAAAAACATCTGTCCTGGGAAGAAGCAGCAGGAAACCCTTTGTTTAAATTAATTTACATAATATATCAAATATGGCCACATTTAGAAACAGTATGGTAGAGATCCCCTCATTGCCATAGGTTATTTTCAAACATGTACTCTTTAATAGTACAATAACCCTTATTAAACGGTTTTGCTTAATTTTTTTTAAACTTTTTGATAGATACGTCCTGCGTATTTTCTTAAACTTTGTTGTAAAAACGCATAGAATGCCCGTAAAGGTATTATTGAATCTTTGGAGTCGAGTAACTTTGACTTGCTCCTAGTATTTACAGAATTTACGTCACTATTTTTATTAACACTATTTTTATTTTTGTGTACATTCAATTTACGTAAATATACTGAGAGACCAAAGTTAATATACTAATTTCTTTAAATTTCACCTGTAATGGGACTTACGGGCCTAAGTTATAAACTTATCACAGAAATCCAAATAATAAGACAAAAACTTATAAATAGCTCACTTTTGCAAAGCAAAGATAGTTACAATGTTAGTGGCATTACCCCATAGCAAATTTCCATGTTATGACATTTTGCCATGGAAATAACTAAAATATACTATTTTAACTGTTGCACACATGTAAGGCCTTCAATCTTTTTGACAGCATACGCTTGAGAACTAAGTTTGCTTGCTAGTGTAGATTTATAGGGGTCGCATTGAAGCTTCACGTCAACTGCTCATTATTTTCTTCTAACGATCTTTTTATTATACTGACCATGTAATTTATGATTGATTAGGCCACATGAGCGGTCGGTGACCTGTGGTACGGAGCAGCTGATAGCAAGTTCTGAAGATGAAGCCGCGGGGGACGAGCGTCATGCACGCTTTCACAGCACTTACTATGCTCACAATGGCAAATGGTAATTATGAAAATAAGGAATTAATTTTAATAACGTTAAGAAGAGACGTAGACGACCTATAAAATATTTGCGGAAATGCCAATTAATAATAGATTTCAATTAAAATTTTTTGAAATTTTTTACGTGGTAGAGCCATGCTGCAGTTATATTAGTAGTATAGTTGTAGCACGAATGGGTCGGCTCGACCGGGGAA
>DWHP01008514.1:0-10528 GCA_018247895.1 Parnassius honrathi | reverse complement strand
TGATATATGAATTTCATAATATTTTAATGTAAAATTAAAAAAAAATGTCAAATATCAGTGCCATAGGCTTCTATTTCGTTCACTTTTACACCCCACTTTTTCATGATGTTAAAAAATTACCTCGTCTCATCATCATTACAGCCCTTCGAAGTCCACTGCTGAACATAGGCCTCCCCCAAGGAACGTCACAAAGCCCGGTCCCAAGCCACTTGCATCCATTGACTTCCTGCATGTCTTACCAGATCATCACTCCATTTAATGGGGGCTACACTAAAATCACCTAGTATGTTAAAAGTCAGATTTTGAGTTATGTGGTGAGTGTTATCATAAGATTATTCAGATCTGAATCTAAATGACAGGGTGTGAAATTGTGTGATAAGAGAAAATGTGGTGTGCAAGATGATGTTGTGACCAGGATTAAGAAAGGAATACTTCGGTGGTTTGGTCATGTAGAAAGAATGAATGAGGAAGGAGTAATAAAGCAAATTTATATTGCAGATGTGGACGGCAGAGTCGGGAAGGGACGCCCTAGACGAAAGTTTATCAAACAAATTGGCAATATTTTGAAAATGGACCACATTATGTGTACCCTTAAACGACGAGCGTGTATACGTAGATATATGGATGTAAAGAAGGCGAGAGAGGTACGTCAGGATCGTGCCAAATGGAGGTCCGTAGTCTCTGCCTGCCCCCTTGGGTGACAGGCGTGAGTGTTTATGTTATGTTATTTATTATTCAGATGCTATCTATACTAGATATTTCTGACCATTACAACGTCTAACTCTAACGTAAGCAAATGCCATTTGACCTAATTGGAGGCCTAAGCAATGTCAAGTACGTTACGTTCCTCTATTACTACTCTGGTCATTAGACTAGATTACAAATCCTCGCTCTTATTTAACCACTGAAACTAAATCTGGCATAGGCATCTCATTAATGAAATGTTTGTCGTTTCCGCTGCAAAGTTGTGAGGTTGAAAGAGATTAATGTTGTTTAATTAGTTTGGTGCATTTACATGCATGGACATCCGAAACAAACGTATACTCTGTAAAACCACAGTAACCGTTAAACATTTTACATATTTAAAATGCACGTGGGCTAGCTATTTCTGCTAAATATTATAAATAATTGACAACCAATAGAAACGACCGTGTAGTTGCTTTGTAAGAATATCCACTGCCCCATATCATCCCGTGGGCTTCGTAAGAGGCGACAAAGGGAAACTAATCAGGAGCTGGGCGGCAGCGTCTTCCCTATAACGACTAAAAATAAAATAAAACTGCAATTGCCAACTCGCTTGCAAAGCGTGTCATCTACGGCAAATATTTTCCTTATGAGGCAACCTGTGGAGGAGGCCAATGTTCAGTAGTGGACTTTAATGAACTGTAACTGTAGGCAATAAAGATTTGCGGGTGACAGCTTCGGTAAGCACAGCTTAGGACGGCACCGCGTGGTTTGCCGAGCTGATCAAAGATTATAGTGGAGATTGAACACACAGAATCGTGCTTTGCGGCATTTTTGTGACACCTATGTTTAACAATTGGCTGAAAAATGTAATTAATATATTATTAACACTGAGAGATAATAAACGTATTTTACTACATAAATATTAGAGTGGGAGAAAATGTTTTCGGTTTCTTGGAGTATTTATTAAGGTTTTAAAGGTAAAGTATGCCTGATATTAATTTGAGGATTTCTTTTCTAGACAAGTAAGATTGACACACGACTACTTAGTCACTTATCTATAGATACCTACTTTTTTTATAGGATAGGGTAACAAAAAGAATGGTGGTAAGTGGTTGCTGTGACCCGTACACATCTACACATATCCTCGATTACGAATAGTCACCCGTGAGCATTGAGATGGAATGTCTCGTTTCCAGTAAAAAGGGTCTCCGGCTCTCTATACTCGCCTTACGAAACACAGCAGCATTTAGCTACTATTTTTCGCTGTTATTCCGTGAGAGCGTGGTCCTTCCCTGATCGAGCAGCATGACTCTACCACGTATAATCTATCCATTGTTGAGAATGAAAATTCAAATGCGTTATCACACGTTAGAACTAATCTCGAATGGATTATGATTATTAAAAAGGGCTTCCAATTTTTGTAGCTTAGCATTCGAAACACAGTAACATAGTGATGTTATTTTACGCTGATGTTCTTTTGGAGCATGCCGTGTAGTGGCGGTGCCATATCATTCCGTGGGTGTCGAAAGAGGCGACAGAGGGAACAATTCATATTAATGATTACCCGCTTGCCAAGTGTGGCAACTATGGCAGATATCCCCCCAATAAGGCAATCTATAAGGATGGCCTACGTTCAATAGTAGACTTTGATAAGCAGTAACGATAATGCATTCAAACCGATTCACTTGTATATCCATAGCGTGGCTGTGCTGCGATAAATTATATTCGGTACTTTCAAATTTATATTATTCTCTATTCCATGCATGAAATATGTTCCAAATTATTGTTTTATTTGAACTGAATATCACGAAAGCAGATATTTAAACAATTGATTGTAAACGTAAATTTAAAATTACAAGTGGCGTAGAATTAGAGTAGTAGTACTGATTTTTTGAATTGAAAGTTTAGCTAAATATTAATTTTTTAATAAATTTCTTCTCAGTTGATAAAACATAAAAATACTTTTATTGATGAAGAAAATAAAACCGTAATTTTAAGTTTCACTGGGGTACGTTACGGCAGTCGAATTATATTATTTAAATAAATACAATGTGGTGGCAGCGTAAAAAAATCCATCACACTATTTTATGAAAAGCGTGAGGATTAAGGTAAATCGTGTAACTAAGGTACAACCGGGGGCATTAGTCTCCGTAAACATTTGAAGATGATAATAAAAAAAATTAAAGACATTTCTTGGGTAATACTTTTAATCAAAAAACATTAATATATTTTATATTATTTGTCCCTACTAAAAGTTTGAACTATTCCGGTCTCTTTATCAAGCCGACCTTAATAGTAAATTACTTCAAAACTTTATTACGTCACCATGATAATGACGTTTCGGAGCATTCTTACAAATTGAATTGAGCACCAACCACTATAAATACGAGTAGACATTTCTCGTTACTACCTAGCAATACAAACACGAACACCTCACCGCAATAACGAAAATCGCTCCAATAGAATGTAACCAGGTGCAAAACCTACAGTAAACAAAGTATGCCCACAATTTGGCGCCGGATGGAATGGCAAACATTGCGATACTCGACATTTGTGAGGTTGTAAGAAAGATTCACAAGTACCACAGTGGTGCCGGCTTTATATTACTTCAGTGTCTAGCATTGTGATGAAATTTTCAGATGAAATTCTTATCTGAAACGATTTTAGAAATATTTAATTTAAAAATAACCCAGTATCTACCATTACATATTTATTTAAATAATTTCAAGTTCAATAATAAAACATTATTCTTAAAGGCAAAAAAAAAAATTGTGGCATTCTACACCTCTTTTGATTATGTTTTAGTTTATTACATATTTTACGATCATGTTTTAGTATACTCGACAAATTTTCACAACTCTAAAAATCCGTTATAATATACCTACTCTTTTTTATCAGCATCCAAAGCTGAATGAAGACTTTCCAAAAAAGGTAGACCTGGCATAAAAATGTATGTCACTCATTCCAAGTATTTTAACATATTCGTGTAGTTCCTCCACCGTCTGTCTGGTAAAAAGGTGCTCAAAGTACTAACCTAAATCCACGAACGAGAAAAGGGGTGATAGGGAAATTATTTTCGACAGGCCACAGTATGGTTATTGGTTGCTTCTTTGTTCATGCCGCAATCATCGGCTGACATTGTTCTTCTCTATTTAGTGTTTACGTTCTGAAATATTTCAGTTGTTAACTAATCAATAGTTATATAATTACATAATTATTGATTATTGTTAAGGATACTTCACGGTTAATGACATATTGATACATTAAGTAATGATTTATTGCGCGTGTTTAATAAATAATAATAATGATTTAGTGATTAATGACGATGTTTAAATTTTTATGATGACTATAATATTGTTAACCCTGGTATGGTTAGGTTGCGATATTTTTATTATCTATATAATATTAAATCTCTAAAACTTGCTGCTAGCTAACTTTATAAATGACTTCTGTTGTGTACGAGATAAGGAAAAAGGCAAGTTCGCAGCGATGTGAGGTGTACGAGGTCTTACATTGTTATGTTGAATACGTATCCTCTGCTCCTCGACTCCAACTCACCTTTACCGTATATAACACAGGAAATTTAAATATTATAAAACAAAATATGTTGATGGTAGCACACACACTTTATTTATAACGAAAAACATTTTTACAGTTCTAGTTAAATAATGCTGAATAATAGTCCACTTAGAATTTCAATACAAGGAGTAACCAGAAATATTTTTAAAGATTTGAGAAACTGATGCTGAGATTTAAATCGTATATGACTAAGTGACCTTAGTTCACATAGCACAGGTACTAAAAGATTCAACCCTTGTTCAGCGCAGAGTAATCGTGTTCCACTTGAAATTGAGTCTGCAAATTCCGGCGTGACGCGTTATCGGATTTGTTAGAGTACGCGTTCAGAATCCGCCTACTGCCTGCTGCCTGCATCCCGCATGCGAATTCCCAGGCAGTAGTTTAAGATTTGGCACCGCGTTTTTAAACAGCTGAGAGAAATTTTCGGTTCGAAATTCTTACGTAAAATGAAAATTTTGTGGAAAAAATGTTTCAGAACCATTAAAGATTTGGCACCGCGTTTTTAAGCAGCTGAGAGTAAGAAATTTTCGGTTCGAAATTCTTGCGTAAAATGAAAAATTTGTGGAAAAAATGTTAGAGAATCATTAAAGATTTGGCACCGCGTTTTAAGCAGCTGAGAGTAAGAAATTTTCGGTTCGAAATTCTTGCGCAAAATGAAAAGTTTGTGGAAAAAATGTTTGAGAGCCATTAAAGATTTGGCACCGTGTTTTAAAGCAGCTGAGAGTGAGAAATTTTCAGTTCGAAATTCTTGCGTAAAATGTAAAAATTGCGGAAAAAATGTTTGACAACCATTAAAGATTTGACACCGCGTTTTTAAGCAGCTGAGAGTAAGACATTTTTGGTTCGAAATTCTTGCGTAAGACGAAAAATTTGTGACATTTTCTTAAAATACACACACATAAGTTGATTTCTTACTCAGGTGGTGTACTATTTTGCTGGTATTTTGGTGGTACTATTTTGCTAGGATTCCGTTTGGACGGGTATTACACACTTAACTTATGCCGCAAAATAGCACTACAAAATAGTACTTACAGTGCTGTGTTTCGGTCTCAAGGGTACATAGAGCCAGTATAATAACAGGCTGTGAGGCATTCCATCTTATTCCTTGGAGGTGACAACACATCTGTAGCCTTAATTGTTTGAAGTTGGCTACAGGTATCCATGGAACATAATAGCCATACCCTATGAGATAGACTAATTCGTTTGTAGCTTTAATTTTATAAGAAAGCGGAGGTATCTATCTTTACATCTTAATATAAAAATCTTAATATCTTAATGTTAAATCTCAATATGTATAAGGTACGTGTCACGTTTGTCTGCGATCGACGCCTAAACTACCTAACCGATTTAATCAAATGTGCACATCGTGTGCAGTTTGGTCCAACTAGTTTTTTTTTGCCAATGAACGACAAACAATTTTTTTTTGCGAATTTAAGGGTTTTTAATAGGACATGACAGGGTCGTCGAAAAGGACAGAACAATGCCGGGCAAGTAGTAGTAGAATTTATATTGTGGATGACCTTTTTTCCCGTCTGAAAAAAGGGTGTAACATGTTAACGGAGTGGAAGCCTATGGCACTGACATTTTACAAAAAATAAAAACAATATTTTGAACGGTATATACGTATATATATATATGTATGTATGTATTCTACGTAATCGAAACTCGGTTGCCCTTGACCTGTTCTGAGTTGAAGGATTTGCTGTAAAAGCTACGCTTAGTAAGCGGATTTACGATCGTGTCTTGTGTATAAATAGATAAAATACAAGTGTTATTAAGGATAATTCAAAAACTACTGGTAAGATTTTGATCACTGTTATACTGAACTACATGAGAAACATCAGCTTTCAAAGAAACAAAGAATCATACAAATGGATTTGCTTAGAAAAAAGTTCTGGTTTGTGTGTTACACACATAAAAAAAGTCGAATGGAGTGCCTTTCCCTTTTTCAATCGATTAAAAAATTATATCTCCGAGTAAGTATTTCAGATAATAAGATTTAATTTTTTGAAAAAGTTATTTATTTACATACATATCCGCTGGATCCGTACTTGGTTAAAGCTTTAAGTATTTTACGAGATTTTCACCCCATGAAGTATGGTAAGTCCTTAAAAGTTGTCACCGGTATAGGAAGGTCCCTTGAAAACTTATCAAAGAGTTATGAAATCGGCAATATCTTCATTAAAAATGGTTGTTCTCAAACCACATGCAAAAGTTGATCACGATTTGTATATTCATATTTAATAAATATTCCCCAGTAAAAATGACCTACAAAAATATAAGAGTACTAGTGCAGAGCTTCGCACGGGTAATACTTGGATGCCTGAATTGTTATGAATCTAAACCATTCTCAAATTAACTTAATCACACACACACACAAAATATTACCAAAATCATTCCAGACAATTAAGAGTTCAGATGTGACTGAACTCTTAATTGTACGTACGAAGTAACATACGGACAGAAGAATTATATAATACCTATATAAAGATAATTTTGTATCAATCCACACTAACGGTAATAATAAAATGCTATGTGATTTTTTATAGAATAAGGGTGACAAATGACCACACAGTACATCTGATGGTAAGTGGATGCTGCGGCCCATAGACACATTTACATTTATCCTCGATTAAGAATCAAAACGTAGATGCGTTGTCACCCCTGAGAACTAGGATGGAATGCCTCGTTTCCAGTAAAAAAGGAGTCTCCGGATCTCTACACTCACCATACAAAACACATCAGTATTTTGTATGGTGAGTGTATTTGGTGTAGGTTTTTTGACAATTTATTAAATTTATTTATAAAAAAAATTTATTTCTATTTGCATTAAGAAAATAGAAACAAATTTTTCATTGTAAAATAACCCCTTTTGTATCGTTTTGTTTTTAAGGATTAAACAAGCAAGTTTTTTTTAATTATTTGGTCCTACCCCGGTCGAGCTGACCCATTCGTGCTACAACCATAATATTATATAGCTGCAGTGTGGTTCTACCACGTATAAATATAACTTGATGTACATATTACGTCAATTTAAGCGAATATTTAAAAATTTACGCAATTTATATGCAGACTTATTGCCAAATAATTTCGGCACATGCATAACCATTTAGAGACCTGTGATCCTGTTATGAATATTTAGTGGTCATTATTCCACCACACCAAACACAATCGCTTTTGCTATCCATTAATCTAATATTTAATATTTGTGTAGTCATTGATATGCCATCATTAATATTTCATAGTTCTTTATTCAATATTTTAATTATAATAAATTATCGCTCTAATATTCCGCTGTGGCAGCTCGGGGGCTATTCGCTCGCTGTAATAATCATACACAGGCAACTCGGATTTGAACCCAAAAATATTCAGATGAAACCTGGATCTCTGAGTAATAAAAAACTTTGGTAGCATATGTAATCCATCAACATGTACTAAAGAAGCATGGTAGAAAAATTCGATAACTTTTTCAGAAATTTGTAGTGTCTAACTAGGTATACGTATGTTTGGTTATAATCTATATATAAATTTGACAATGGCGTAATTAAAGAAGTCTTAAATCAACAATCGAGCGTTTCATTTGACTCGTACTTACATGGCGACCATGCCAGGATGCCAGGATAACATACGTATACCTAGTTAGATATTACAATTAGAGAAATCCTGTTTCCATCGATATGACGCGTAAAGGTTTTCACTTTACTCGTTTACTTTTTGAATTCAAGGATGACTTTTTATTTATAGATGTTAATTATGCCCATTAGTATCGTAAGATAAGAAGAAATTTCTTCCCGGGGGTTTTACAAGAGGTGACTATGAAAAATGCTAGGAAGATCATGCCTGAAGAGTGTGAAATAACCATCTCGTTTCATCATCATCACTTCATCAGATGGTAATATATCCTAGGTATCCCAATTGATGATGATCCTGGGTACAGGGTACTGGCACGCACTGGGTGATATTAATAAAACTTTGTTCTTAATGATTTCTTAAATTTACGCGAACACTACACCTTGAATAAAACTATATTTACGGATTAACTCAGCCTATGCTGTGGTGATTACGACTGTTCCTAGATGTCTTGACCACAGTATAGCCGGTCCCAAGTCATAGCCCAAGAACAAATGAGAAGGGTTTCATCGTTGAGCTAACCACCCAACATGAGAAAAAAGCAACTGGTTGTGAATTCCGACACAGAAGAAAATACTGGACCGCTTTTAGCCCGACGACTCCGACGAATGAAAAAGGATAAACGATTTTGCCTGCGAATTGCTACTTGGAATATACAGACTATGTTACATGCCGGAAAGATGAATGAATTTGTCGCGAATTTATGAAATACAATTTGGATCTACTCGCGCTTCAAGAAATTGGACGGCAGGGTACAGGTTATATAGACAAGGGAGATTATGCCATCTATTACAGCTGCGCTAATAAAGAAGTACAACATGGCACTGGGTTCGTGGTCAGCAGGAAACTGAACAACTGTATACTAGGGTCAAATCAGTAAACGAAAGGCTCTGTAAGATACGTGTTGAGGGAAAGCATTACAACACTACATATATCTGTGTTTATTCACCAACTGAAGATTCACGTGAGGAATCCAAGGAGAGCTTTTATAAGAGTTTGCAGAAGCTATGCGAATCTGTACCGAAACATGATACCTTATTTGTATTAGGTGATCTTAATGCAAAAGTAGGAAAAGAGGACATATACGCAGACGTAATAGGGAAACACTATCTGCATGACGAGACGAGCGACAATGGAGAAAGGCTGTGTAACTTCGCCGCAGCTATTGAAATAAAAAATATCCTAATTTCAATAGGGAAGATGGATGAGTGCTGCCATTTGCTTGGGATCCTATAATTATCAAATTTAAACCCAAACCCAAGCATACCACAGCAAGACTTCAAGATACTATAAGCTCGTTCTATGTAGATCGGACCGAAAATTAATATTAAAAAACTGAAGGTAGCCGGGCTAACTATGGCATAAGGATGTCAAACATCTCAGTCCCCCCCCCAGGGCTAAAAAGCACCCGAATCGGCGGGAATTTAAAAAAAAGTTTAAGTAGTCAATTAAACGCGATAAAATCCGTAAATATAGTTTTATTCGACTTTATTCATTATCAAGTTTGAAGATTTCGGTAGATAGTCGGACACTAAGTTATTACTCAATTTATTGGCGACAAGTGTTACAAACGTTTAAGTGAAGAATATACGAATGGGGAAAAATATCGTTTTTGAACGTTAGTAGCTATCCACATGTGATGTAGCGATCAACATTAGTTTTAATAAATCATCTAAAGTTGAAGTTCGAGGAATCTCAACCCCTAATAACTGCAATCAGTCAATGTTTTCCAAAGATTCATACCTAAAAAGTAACAAGATTGATTCACTCCTTTACCTTGACTGGTTTGGACATCTCTTCGTGGTAGTTCATTAGAAAAAAAATCATTTATTGTAATCCTAAGACCTTAACCTATAGATCTCATTATATGATTAGGTACTATAAAATAAAGTTATTTACTCAGGTTTCTGTCACGAAACTTAATCTGCGCAGAAACTTAATTAGACAAACGCGAAATTAATTAGATAAGTCTATTTGGCACAAAATTTAATGACAAAAAAATCGAAATGATAGCTAGTCTATATCTATATAATTAAATGCCTTTGTATTTCAACAATGTAGTTGAATACCTATCAAAATAAATGAAAATAAATAAATGACAAAGAAAATCTTATCACTCAATATAAAATCTCCGTCTACAACTCGGCATGACGTTTTCTCTTCATCCGGCATATATTATCCTTATATTAAAACTTAAGCGTTGTAATATTGAAATCGCAAGACGTCGCCCGTTTAAAATTACAGTGACATACGCCATGTTTTATTCATCGTTAGAAACTTGGACGCAGTAGAAGTCAGACACGAGATGAACCCCGGGCCGCGATAGGTGCAATTTACATTTTAATTCGATTACTAGCGCCAGGTGGGTATTACCACTTTTAATTATCGGGTCCAACTAGCTGCGGTTAATGGCTTCGCTCTTTGGCTTGTGATAGCAAATGCCGTGTTCAATTTCTTGAATATTGACAACGTTGTTAATTCTATTCATACTGTTATTGAATTATTTAACTATTTCGTACTTAATAAAAATAGATATTTAGTTTTTTTTGTAAAATCCCTATTGTAACTTTTTATTTTTAAGGACTAACCCATGCTAGTGTTTTTTTTTTCAATTATTTGATTTGCTACGTTC
>DWHP01008513.1:0-10528 GCA_018247895.1 Parnassius honrathi | reverse complement strand
AATCGTGAACACATAGACAGAAAAAAGCAAATTTCCTCATAATCATTTAAAGTACGTACCAAACGGGCACATTAAATTTCAACTAATATTTCTGTAATTCTAATGATGATATTTAAAATAAAATAACAATAAATAGAGCAATTAATAACGATTAGTTGAGAGGATGATCCTAGCAAGAATTGAAGTACACTTAAATTTGTTAGAACAGAGTGCTCAGAGTTTCGAAAGGGTAATATATATTTTCATAATATACTGATGTTTTCCTCCTTCCTCCTCTACAAACATGTTAATGTAAAATCGCTAGCAAGCGAATATATTTCTATTAAATATGTTACTTTATTTGGTTCCTATCAGCGTTTTAAGACAAAAAACGGACTTGTTGTTTTTGCGTTCGTTTACTTTCTTTCCTAAATGTTCAAATAAATATTCGGGTTATGGCCTCGTCTTAGTACTAAACATAATTATTATAAAATTATCATTTTATTGAAGCTGAATCCGCGATTTCGTCAATAACACAAACACTGAAATACATTTCCAAATAATGAGAATGAATTTGTCATAAAATTATGAGAAAGAAATAGCGATAAAAGTCACACAAAGTAAGCTCTCGCTCTGACATAAGTAGATGCGAAGATAATCTCCTCTATACCAAATTTTGGTAATGCCGATCAATCACAACCAAGGCTAGCCGTCTAAGCAAAACAGGATTACAGTGCACGAGTGTATCGTTTCGGTCACGATTACATCATTTGTACGATGGGACGGCATGCCGACGTGACCGGAAAGAAATCAGGAACTGCTGCATCCACGCAGAAATGACCTAGTTATATCGAGAACGAAGCACAAAATGCAATTGTATTTCCAAAAAGTTATTTTCAGACTTTATAAGAGCAGTGTTTAAGTATTCGACCGCTTTAAATTTTCAACAAGGTCACTAACAACAAAGTTTTAAACATTTTAAATTCACACGATTAAAATGAAACTTTCGGAGCAGTATGAATAGTATGTGGATCTATTTAACAGTAACTTCCTTGTACTTGGAATTTGTTTACAATTGCATGAAATTTTAAAAGCCTTGTAAATTGCTTTAAAATACGAATCTTTTTCTTCTTCAACAGCTTATAAAATTGCACAGGATAACATAGGCCTTTTGTGTTGTGAGTGCACAACAGAAGGGGCCTATGTTGTCCTGGACTAACAGGAGAGAGAGCAGAAGAGGTGGATGAGGAAGGATTTACCTTTAAGCGGATTGACGATCTCGGTGTAAACATTTAAGATTATGTTTAAATGAAAAATTATTTTATAAACTTGCAATTATTACATTTAAATTTAAAATTTTAAGGTCTCTCCGTTGGGAGGTATCAATTAGGTCAACGAATATAATACTCAGGCCTCCAGCAATTCCGCCATGATGCCTGTACGTTTGTAGTGCAGTAGCTTGAAAAATAGAAACGCTCGCTTACTTTTTACTTTAAAATATTTTAAATGATCACATCACGGCGATAAGTCCCATCTTTCAAGACTATATTATGGCCTTTAAGTAAATACATGTTCGTTGATTTGTAACGATTGGCATTACCTTGCAGGAATTTTACGTATTTTTGTGATGAATGGAGAACGATCCGCCATCAACGGAACCATCAAATTTTTCTGCCAATTCTCATAGTTGCCTCATAAGACATCCACAGAGCGGAATACGGTGTTGAATGAGGTTTGAAGTAGGGAAGAATAAGCCTCGGAATCTCTATCAGTTTTTTTTTTATAAAGAAGAGGGGGCAAACGTGCATGCTACTCCTCTTCTGATGATAAGTGTCAACCGCCGCTCATAAGCATAAGGGAAACTGCAGGTGCGTTGTCGACCTTTTAAAAAGGACTAAGTTCGTTTTTTGAAATTCCGTTAGTCGTATCTGTCCGGAAAAATTACCGTTGGTAAACGATTCCACAAAATAGTCGTGTGAGGTGGACCACCAAGCATCCAGATCAGTGCTAATGAATTTCAAGTTTTTCTAAATTTCTCAAATTTGTACGTGAAATTGCAATTATTACTTTGTGCGACGGTGATCGAACTCGGCTTGCCCATGAGCGCTTATTCCTAACTATCCGTCTCCTCTTAACACAATAAGTACTAGAAATGAGATAGTATTAAGTGACTTACGACATAGTTATACTGCCATCTATTGAAGCCATTAAGGTCTTTCTTGTATTTTGTATAGTCGCCTATTAATAAACCTACAGGACGGAGTGGGGTATAGATTTTCTAAGGGCACCATTAAGCGGGAATGTAACCCTTCAGTACATAGAGGCTGAGTGGAGGAAGAGTTATCAATGTTATTATATTGTGTAAGGAAAAGCCTACATGCATTCCATTACTTAGTACCTACATTCATTTATAAGAAGGTTTTAGAGCTTGAAAGTTTCCTACGCACTGCCGGTTGTTAAAAATAACTATTTTAGAAGTGAAAACTTGTTTCGAATATAATTTTACAACATTGAATAAAATTATCTAAAACATTCATAACCATCCACGATTTCATAATTTGAGACCATCTAACGTCTAAATTATATACCACCTTAAGAGTCAATCAAATTTTGTTCGATAAAATGACTTGAGATTAAATTACCTTTATTATAAAGTAGTTTATTACAAAGCAATTTTACTCGAAAGGAAAAACGTATTGGGTTGATTTGTTATACCAAAATTTAGGCTCTTCAGGTCTAAAAATAAGGATTGTAACATTTATTTGCTATAAATTAAACTTGTATCTTATATTTCATACAGCACTTGTGGTTGAAAATTATGTTATTAAATAAATAATTTGCCGTGAAATATTTTTATTTCATATTTCATTTCATTTGAATGTTTCGCTTTTACCGCATGTGAACACATGTTTTTTTTTTCTTATAATTATTATCACTACCCTATATTATTAGTATACAAAGTTTACTTCTAGAGAAAACCTTTTTATGGTTTTACTTCCGACACCAGTTATAATGCCCGGTTTACATTATTCCAGTCCAGCGATCGAATCCAGCGCTGGATTGTTTACTGAAAAAATGTACACTCGCACTGGAATGCACTGAATCCAGTTAGCATTTCAGTCCAGTAACTTGATTGGCAGTCCACTTTTGAATCCAGTGCGACCAATCCTATGCAACTGGAATGATGTATTCCAGTGCTGTCTCTGTAGTTTTCACCCTTCAACGGCTTCTAAATAACTGGAATAATGTAGACGCTACAGATCCAGTCCAGCACTGGACTGGATTCGCGTCTTCGGACTGCAATAATGTAAACCGGGCATTACGTTCTTCTAGCTAAAACTTTTCTATTAAAAATTGCTTAGGCTCGGGTGACATGAGAGAAACTAATAACTGCTTGTATGTACGATTTAGATATCCTCAAATAGTAAGGAGACGAGAGAATATTTTTAGACCTAGAATAAAATGAGATAATTTCATTTCTCTTAGGGCCTGCTGTATTGATTTTCTAATTGATAAAATTTACGATCGTCGTTTTCAGAGCGATGTCAAGATTTATGATTTTAATTTATTTCAATCAATTTATACATTAAATATGGAAACCAAAACATAAACAAATTATTTATCTTTTATTAAAATTTAAAATATTTTAAATTCCTTATTTTATCCGTTAGGTCTCAATTTCCCCATATTTAAATAAAGTAATTGAATTCAACCAAGCCGATCCGAAGTTATTTCACGCTTATTTTGTTATACGCTGCAGCTAACCAAAACGCTTATTTATGTAAAAAATCTAATAAATACATTTCCAGTATAGAGCTTAGGGATTTTGTCTTCAAACCTCAATAACTCGAAATTAATTTGTGTAAACATTTAAGATTATGTTTTAGATGAAAAACTATTTTATGAATTTGCAAATATTACATTTAAATTCAAAATTTTAAGGCCTTTGCGTTGGGAGGTATCAATTAATGCTAAGGTCCTCCAGCATTTCCGCCGTGATGACTGAACCCTTTACTTGTACCTACTGGACTACAGTAGCTTGAAAAATAGAAAACCCCGTTCCTTAAAATGCGCCCTTAGATTTTAATTTTAAATATTCTAAAGGATGCTATTTTCATGTGGTTAACATCAGGGGACTAAGCCCCTCAGTCTTTTAAGATAATGTTATGGCCTCTTAGTCAATGCATTTTCGATGATTTGTAACAAGTGGCATTAACTTGTTGGAATTTTACTCATCACAAGTTAGTGATGCCAAAAGTGCGATTTATTGAAGATATGACGAGTAAGATGAGTTTCTTCCAGACTTACATACTTTTTACTGTACATGCGGTCTCTACAAACCACAATATAATGCAAGTATATTATTCCACCTGTATTGGGTTTATCAATTAGTTTTCAGAATAGGCCGCTCATTGAGTTATAGAAATGCATTCCACATTTTTTTCTAATTGTAAAATCATAAGTAGCCGAGGCCAGAAAAAACTAAATTAAAAACAATACCCAATTTTTTTTCAAACTTTACATTTGGCTGGAATTTGATTCGTACGTAATTAAAATACTCAAACTTCGTGCAGTTAATAAATATTACTGCCCGAAAAAAAAATTATAAAAAGTGTCTTTGAAGAACTACGGTCTATTTTAGCAGACAATGTTTCGTCTTATTCTATAGTGGCATACTGGTGCGCTGAATTTAAATGCGACAAAACCGCCTGCAATGACGACACTCGCTCCGGGCGGCCAACAACGGCCTATGGTAAAAAAAATTTCAAGAAGTTGTTGAGAAGCGAGGATCATCCTTTACTAAGCTGAAATTCAAATGTTTTCGTTTGAGATAATTCAGTTTATTTTAACTCATACCGCAAAATTCAACAAAGAGGCTGCGCTGGGTTCCTCGAATATTAACAGACGCCCAAGATAAAGCAAGAGTTCACGTTCCAAAGCTAAATTTAGCAATAGAATAGAATAATTTTCATTCAATATGGATTATTACATATTACTTATTGAAAGTATTTTTTTATTACCGCTGGTTCGGCAAATACCTATGTCCTGGGAAGAATCAGCAAGAAACCCGTCGGGATTATTTTTTTAAACATTTTACAATAATTTTGTATAATATGAATGAATTTTAATAAATTCAACATGGTGGCGATCACCTCGTCCCCAGGTGTTATTTTCATTTATGTATTGTTTGATGTTATAATAACCCTTTTTGTACAATTTTTCTTTAATAAAACATTTAAACTTGTACATTTTCTGGGATTTTGTTGTAAGAGCTTATACATTGACCTATAAATGAATTACTAATTTTGTGGAGTCTAGTAACTGGTATTACAAACTTATGTTTGTTTTTAGTGTTTAAAATATGAACATCTTTATTCTTATAAAATGTATTTATGTTTTTATGTACATACATTACATTTTCATAAATATATTGCGATGCCAAAGTTAATATGTTTATTTCTTTAAATTTTGTCTAAGGAAATGGCAATCACGCTCTAATCGCGGTTGCGTACTGCAGGATGCCGCTGTATTTGGCATTATAGGTCAGCCGATTGGGACGGGACGCGATCTTTTTTGCGTCCTTCCTTTGGAGGGTTTGCTTCTCGCCGCATACGCATCTCCCAGCGTTGTGGCTGATTCTGTCGCTGATGTGGTGCTACAGGGAATGGAACTTTTTATTCCATCATCTGAGGTCGCTCCAGCAGAATAGCATTAGTTATAAACAGGAGTGCTCACAGGCCTGGGCTCGAGCATCGACGTCTCGGGATGCAAATACCAGCGCTCTTAAAAAGAAGTATAATTCTGCCTCCAGGTCCTTCAAAAGTGTCGTTGTCAAGGCAAAGTTAGAACACATCGACAGAATCGGCGAGAAACTAGTTCGTCTTCCTTCGGGAACGGTGCATCCTGGTTTTACGCCAAGGCAGTCCAAGGGAACTTTTGTCAGCCATCTCTCCTGTCTCTGCACAGGAACAATTTAATAAAGTGGTCCCACGACAATGGCATTATCAAGAACTTGAATAAAACCAAATTTATGGTAATATCGTCACCCTATAACCGTTGGAGAAAAACAGTAGATATATCTCTTATGGGTCACACTTACGATTGCCTGCATACTGACCAGTCGAGCTCTGTCTGCTGCTGCGAAAAGCTACAATGTGTAACAAACTATAAATATTTTGGGTTGGTTATAGATAAAAGAAAGTTTTAAGAAGAAAATTTGCAAAATTATTCCCATAGACATGAAAGTAAAATCCATTATCGTATTAGAACAGCATGGTATGGTAACATTTAAGAAACCTGGGACCAACTTTGTGTAATGAGGTAGCGGATATATATGACGAAAGCGCAACTAAGTCGCAGCTCAAATCCATCTTGAGGAAACATTATCTGTCGTTGTGTACATAGTGGTGAATGTTTCTTTAATTATTTTTGTGTTAATTTATATATATATTGTTATTAAGGAGTGTGAAACTATAAACTGTTGCGTAGCCGCACCTAATAATGCACTACCGCAAATAATGCACACTCTTTGTAAGAATAAATTAAAAAAAGGACGACCCACTGACCCATGCCGCAAAGGACAAAGCCGATCTGCTGGGCTTCTCTCTTTGCATCCTAACTCTTCTGGACTCTCCTCGACTCTTGATGACGGGAGAACACACCGCCAACCATCCAGCAGCGTGAGTGCTCCATGCAGGATGTGCTGTATACCCAACGCACTGCGCAAAGCACTCCTCTACCTGGACGTCAACAAGTCAAGTGGGCCTGATGGCGTCCCTCATATTGTGCTGAAGACGTGTGCTCCGGAGTTGGCACCAGTTTTGGCGCGTCTTTTCCGGTACTCCCTAGGCGTAGTCCCGAAATCAATTTTACCATCGCGCATCGCGATAAAACACGCGATACTATCCGTAACACTGGATGACTGGCGGTCCACCACCGTGCGATTTAAAAGAAGTTTTCTTCCTCGCGCAGCTTCCTTGTGGAATCGACTACCACGAGAGGTTTTTCTTTTTTTAAACACTAGTAATCCTATTAATTAACATTACTAATATTCCCTTTGACCACTCCTGGTAAGCTTAAAATGCTTGTGTTAGGACTGGTTCACGACAAATAGTCGGATGGTGGATTTAAACTGACGACCTATTGAGTTCGCGGTCCGCACCCTGCCTATCTACTTCTAGGCTACTATCACTTCGAATCTATTCTTGATCAAAAATTAAATTTGAATTTTAAAATATTACAAACAAATAATTTAAGAAAGATTGACTGAATGAGCTGTGAATTTTGTATGACTTCAAACGTTGCTTTTTACGTTTGCGGGGTCAAGGGGAAAAAGCGTCTTATTATATTTTGCATAATTATATATGTGTATTTTGTATATTAATGTGCATTTGAAAGGGAAATAGATTTCCTTATATACAAACTCTGAAAAGTAAGGAATTATTGTCGAATTTCGACCACAATGTGACCACTAGTATATATAAATTAAATACGGACAAACGCTCAAACCCAGTGTAGTGGGTCTTTCCTATAGAATAAGGACAAACCAACACAGTACACCTGGTGGTAAGCGAATGCTGTGGCCCATAGATATCTACATCTACCCTCGATTAAGGATCAAAATGCAGATACGTTGTCAACCCTGAGGACTAGATGAAATACCCGGTTTTCAGTGAAGAGGGTCTCCGGTTTCTCTACACTCACCATACGAAAAACAGCAGCATTAAGCGGATATTTCAAGCAGATATTCCGTGGGAGCGTGGTCCAACCTCAGTCGAGCCGACCCATTTCTACTACAATCATTTACCGTTATAGTATGTTAAACGATACAGGATCAATCATAGTCTTATCAATAGTAATATATTATACAAATAGTATTTTTTAATGACACGAAAAACTTGTAAATCCAGATGGCTCAGTAGTTTTTGTCATCATTTTTGGATAAACAATGTAAGTATATACGAATATAATTCAAGTGTAAACACCGATTGTTTTGACCAATATTGATAAATTCTATTACTGTGCAAATACATAACCCTCAATTTATAATGCTCGAGATTTATAGCGACGTAAAATTAAGGCATGCGTTTCTACTTTGTTGCGCTCTTGTTAGTGAGTAAACTTGTCAATGACTGGTTCGGTAACGCTGGTAGTTCTAAGATGCAATAACAGTCCATTTAGATGACGCAAACTGAAACAACCGCATCTCGCAAGTTACGCTTAAAATAACGGAAGAGTCAATCGTCGCGGGGAATTTGATTGCGCCGCTTGAGTTATGCAAACGGATTCCCGAAGATTCCGATCCCTGAAGATTTGTAGCAGGTGGTACAGATCCGTTCTTTACACTCGTAAAGAGCTTAATTCTCGCCTTGACTTATTATAGAAATCTAGTAAAACGAGTTGTTTCGCGGAATGATGGTATTTGTATGACCTACAAACGGCTTCGAATAGTAAAAATAAAACGAGACAATATGATGATTCCACATAAACTTAATTATATAAGTAGATACTTTAGCTACATTTGGAATTACTAAACGTTTATAAGTAAAGAGGGCACCAAACAATGGTAAAACAAAAGATATGTCAGAACAAGAGACAAACATAACATTGCAATGTAAAAAATTTGTTCGCCCTTACAATGGTTTACATCACATTACAATGGGTTACATCGTCGTAAAATAAATAATAGTACCAAATCATAAAATCTCTATGATGTAATATCATACAATAACTCCGAATATGAAAATATGTGACAGAAATGTGTACATTTTTAGTCTGCAATTTGATTCTTACTCGTAAATAAGGATAAATGGTCTATGGACCACGGCATCCACTTACCATCAAGTGGACTGTGTGCTCGTTTGTCATTCTTATTCTTTCTGTCAAAACCTTCAACCGACTGTAGAGTATTTAGAGTCAATTTGAATTTCATACCTTCACCGGATCTTGCGAAAATGGGTTTTAACAGACGAATAGACGGACAGACAAGAAATTAACCCTAGCGTTCCGTTTATTGCTTTTCAGCTATGGAACCCAAATTAATCCTAGCGTTCCGTTCATTGCTTTTCAGCTACGGAACCCAAATTGCAAATCAAAATATTACGAAATCATTTATATTCGTGACAACGATATATTTTATTGTAATACAATCAAAACAAATATTAGTTTTAAATTCTATAAGCGCGAACTGTTTGAATATTACTGGATGTTAATACATTTAAGTGACATTTAGTTCATCCCTCATATTAATAATTGACACTAGCTGTTGCCCGCAATTTCATCCGCGTGCAAATATGCTATCGGATGTTATAGGCTTTTTTTGCGCGGAACCTAATAAAAATCTATCTAGTCGTATTACATATTAGCTTGAATTCTGATGCAAAGCTCAAACAGTGCAATCAAATTCTCCGACGACGATTGACTATTCTATTGTTTTGAGCGTAACTAGCGTGAGCGGTTGTTCTAGTTTGCGTGATCTAAATGCACTGTTATTGCATATTGGAACTACCAGCGTTACCGAACCTGTCATTGACAAGTTTAATCACTAACAAGAGCGCACCAGAGTAGAAACGCATGCCTCAATTTTACGTCGCTATAAATATCGAGTATTATAAATTGAGGGTTGTGTAATTTGCACAGTAATATAATTTATCCATATTGGTCAAAACAATCGGTGTTTACACATGAATTATATTTGTATGTATACTTTTTACGCAAAAATAATGACAAAAACTACTGAGTCATTTGGACTTATTAGTTTTTTCGTGTCATTAAAAAAATATTACGTTACGTACGTGACGTAAAATAGAGGCATGCATTTCTACCCTGTTTCCGCTCATTTCCGCTCTTGTTAGTGATTAAACCTGTCAATGGCAGGTTCGTAACGCTGGTATTCTAAGATGCAATAACAGTACATTTAGATTACGCAAACAGGAACAACTGCTCACGCAAATTACGCTTAAAATAACGGAAGAGACAATCGTCGCGGGAGTATTTGATTGCGTCGTTTGAGCTATCTCCGAAGATTTGCAACAGATGGTACAGATTTCTTCATTACACTCGGAAAGAGCTTGTCTCTCGCCTTGACTTATTATAGCAATCGAGCAAACGGTTACGTATAGTAAAAATAAAACCGGACAAGTGCGAGTTGGACTCGCACCACGATGGCTCCATATAAACTTAATTATACAAGGTGTAAGTGTAAACACCGTTGTCACTAAAACCATAGTTAGTTGGCTTTAATATAAAAATATTTATCCGAATTTAAAAAAAAAACGCTATTTTCTTCCATAAAATTTAAAAAGTTTCTGTCTGACACCGTCCGTAAATTCATGGATACCCTATGCACCCGAGTGACGTTATCACTGTAAAGATCACCACCCGCCCTAGCTACCTACACAACATTCCAATAAAAACACAATAGGTACACATAGCTGTGTTTTTTACTGGAATTTACTGTGCCTACCCGCCTAGGGTGAAATAATTTTAAGGAAAAATTGAGATTTTACTAAAAAAATGTTATTTTTCATTGAATTTACGTTCTATAAGT